>WSZQ02000001.1:2141992-2208403 GCA_019419845.2 Weissflogia rhopalogaster | reverse complement strand
ACTAGCACTTACTCCAGTTCATGTAACATTATACTGTCACAAGATATTTTATATTTATGGTTTAATAACCATTGCAAGGACTGTAATGAAAGCAACTTATCACTGATCCCATTAATTTCATTAAAATTTTATTTATTTTAAAATTTATGTCCTATTATGAGCGAATTATATTGTTAAGTTGAATTCTTATAGAATTTGATAGGGAAATTTACTAGCGTAAAATATATATCCCAGTTTTCTCAATGCGCCGCGGTGAACTAGAAAATCTTTTAGTTTTCAATAAAAAACAAGATCACGTCAATGGAACATATAATGAATACCTTTTATTTTGATTAATTCTAAGTTGAAAATCCCTTTCAAATTCCATTCATTGGTGTATACGTCTGGCTAAGGTAAGATGTACGTATTGGTTAAGGATGTTTTACCAAACCATTATCTGGAAAATAGAGTTTAAATTGAGATATATTCATGCCTATAAACAACAAATAGACCTGTAAATAAAGTTTATATGATTCCACATAAAATTGTCGACCATATTAGACCTAAAACCACCTTAATCAAGTATTTGGGTTGTAAATCCCGTTGGAAATGAATGGCGTGACGCATTTCCGGACTCAAACATTCGGCGTAATTGATTAATGATAATCGTCATTATATTCACATTTCTGTTAACAACGACCCACCTTCGAGGATATTGAAACCGTATTCGTGATTGATCACCAGCGAATGCAACCCCTTGATATAAGCTCGTGAAAGTGTGAAATGAAACCATTTATCAACACGTTGATAAAGCTGTTAAAACGGATAGACGCAACGAGATTGTCATGTTACAAAATGGTGCTTAACCATCTTGATTTTTTTTCGTCGCAGCCTTCGCGTTGAGAGGAAACTGAGAGCGTTATCTTTGCGCCTCGACGAGCTTGAGGTTAACGTGATCTAGGAGGCTCATCGTTAACGAGACGTGATTTTATGTCATTATCATGATTTTCCTTCGATAACGGCATGCGGAAGACGGCGGTGAACTAAATTACAGGGAAAATTGAATTTAATTTATATAGTAATATGCAACATGATATAAACCTTCAATATCAACTTGACGCATGCAAATTTGAGTTAGTTTCGGAAGTTATTGAAGTAATTTCAGGTTCTATTTTTCCACGCCGTTGAACAGGCAATTTTTTGAATATATTCTGAAATATCTTCTACCAACATCATATTCTGAGGGTGGTTATAAATAATACTTATTTGAAGAGGAATGTTCTTCATAAATTCAGAATTGATTTTCCTTCCTTGGTTACCAAACAAAAGAACGTGATTTTCCGGAAAATATATTTAATAGCTTTTTTACGAGGTTATTGTAGAGAATTTAAATAGAAGAAAAGTGTCTTCAATAAAGAGCAACAAAATACATTTGAGAGAGTCGTCTTGAAACCACTTTCCTAAGTTTCGAAGTTTTAAAACACACATTTTTTAAGATAATTAAGAGGCCCGGAGACACAACCAAGCTTCGTGACTTGAGACAAATTTTAAACGCTTTATAAAAGCTAAGGGAAGAGCAGAAACAGGAAAGACGTAATTTAAATACTTGTGTTTTAATTTAAGCAATAATTTGAAAATTATGCTTGCTAAATATGAGACAGTTTAGATTATCAGAAATTATACGAAGAGGTTCATTAAATCTTGTAAATTTTAATACAATTAAGTTTTAGAAGTTCCAAACTAGGTTAGTTTTTTAGGAGTTCTTCTTTATGAATTTCAAGATTTATGCGCACTCCTTCTCTAGGAATTCATTTATTTCTCGTAAATCCCTAATTCAATAAACATAATTTTATGTTAAACAGGCCCCAAGACCAGTATTGACGATAATAAATCTGCTTCGAGTGTTTTTCTAACCACATATCCTAACACACACCGTTAAAACTCCAGACCCATTTGGTTGTTGGCCAAGCTGAGAAAAATACCACCAATTTTCTTGGATCTTCTCCAAAAAAGAAGGCTTTTAGCGTCGCCTTCCAAGGACGAGAAGCGAGACGCAAGTAAACGAATGAACACAATGGCGCGTGTCTGGCGTTTCATCCACATGCAACCAGACAATAGATAAGCAAAGAAAAAGAAAGCATCAAGAATGCACCACGGAAATACGTTCTCGAGTCGGGAATGTCAGTATTCGCACAACTTCGACGTGCGATATCTTTAGAAGAACGCACAGAAAAAGTCCGATAAAATTAATACAGCTGCCGCAGAATGCAAGTTATGAACGCCAAAATCTTTTCAATATTTTCCTGATTACAACGCTGAATAGAATATAGCTGCAAAAATGTGATAAACTCGTCTCTAGAGAGTATGAATTGAGGAAATACGGAACGGAGAATTTGACATTTAAACTTTTTCCATTTCCAAGTTTGCACGAAACTTTTCTTTAGTTTTTTTCGCCTTTGAGGTTACAAGGTATCCATTTTTTGCCAGTTTTCAACCAATATTTTAGCGGAATGATCGGGCACGACCTAGATGTATTTTATTTAAAAATTCAATACAACAGGCAGTCGCAATAGAATCGAGTTTGGGCAAGTGACTCAAATAAAATAAGTTCCGCCCAAATGTTTGCGGTTGTCGTGCAAGTTTCCTTTCGTGCGACATGCTGAGTTTGCACTGTGTTTAACAGTTTTAACATGACATTTTTCCTTTACGTCAGCAGGAGCGAGGATATGTCAAGCACTGCAGTAATAATTTCTTATTTTTCTTTGGCTTTGTACCAAGTTTTCTGCTGCAGATTCTCCACTGCAGCTTCTTTTACATGCCACAAAATTACACCTGAAACTTCACGCTTTTTAATAACTTAATATAATTTTTAAAAAGTTCCACAGTTCTTTGGAAAGGTGCCAATTTCCCTCTCACATTAAGTCTATCTTAGTTTCGACACAGTTTCTTATTACTAGGATAACTTTTATATTCCACGGTCGCCATTATTTCCAAAATGGCAATAAAAAGACATAAAATTATCTAGGTTATGCTGTTTACGTTTCACTGCGGAGTTAGGTTATTTGTATGCGCACTAGTTGTATAAAGTTCAAAGGTGAAGTAGGGCGATTTTCACCACATGTCGTTGTTACGGTCCGCGGAAATGTCAGAGGAATATTGCAAATGCAACAATTTAAATCCCCCAAGTTACGTTGATCCTGGTAAAACGAATTGTTCCGTTAAACCCTTTCCACCTTCCACATAGTAAATATGTGTATAGGTTAAGACAATGCCCATGTTCAAGATGCAGACGGAGGAGAGGATGTAACTGAATAATAACTAAACTTTGAGCAGCCTGTTTGTGAAGACAAAAGTTGGTAATCTAAGAAATTGCCAATGTACAATAAGAAAAGTACGAAATTGCTTTCGAATTTACCGTACAAACTTTCTAAGCGGATCCTTGATGGCAACTATTTGTGGGAGTTTTTGTGTTGTTAATTAGTTTGCGAGTATCTAACTAACGATATTAATGTATTATTTATACCTGAAACTAAACTTTTATCAGAGGCTGAACTGAAGATTAAAGTAAAAAATATACATAAATTGTTTCGTTATAATTTGGAATAAATTAATTAAAATATTACAAACCACAATGTAAAATACCGACTGCGTTTAGGCACTGTGTACTTTACATTATGTAAAATAATTTTGGGACAATATTGTGTCTGCCAAAACCTTAAGAAACTTTTCGAAAGTTTGAAATGTAATCAGATTCCAGATGTTGATGCTAGTCCCTTACTATCAAACAAGTAAATATCTCTAAAGCGCGTTAGGAAGAAAATAAATAACATGATTTTACTTGGGAGCCATGTTTTATAAAAAAGAAAAAAATAAAATAAAGAGTATGCTATGCTTCTGTTAGCATTCAGACCGCATTGTAAAATGTTCAAATGTTCAGCGAAACATTCTGATGTGTATAAAGAGGGCGAGTAATTGCCAAGATTTTCTACCTTCAGTGCTTTGCAAACAATCTGTACCCACCAATTGCCAACGCTGTCGTTCCAATTTCGCAAACTGTCACCCGTTTTGTCCACGAGGATAATTGCGCCATGTTGCTGTGGGCGTCGAGATGCCTTTTGTTTCGCCGATCTTCTGCCAACGCACCGCGTCGACATTTATTATGCTAGGCCGTGCTTTTTGCCTGACGGCACTCTTCTTGGGTGGAACAAAACACACGGGGACAATTTGGCGCAAGCAAATAAAATACAAACCGCAGAAGACACTTAATAAAATAGGATTAACTACCTCTTGCTCATTGCGCCGACATGTTCAATCCATCAAACGGAATTGTTTTCTTGGAGTTATTTTCACGATTTTGTATAAATAATACGTTTTTTAGCAGTGCCCGAACCGATGTTTGTAATTGATTTCATCGGTACAGCGACGTTGTGAGCGACGGATTGGTCACGGAGTCACGGAAATAGTTACCGCCATCATCGTCGTTCACGATTGTGGCGGGTAGCCGGAGGAGTTCGCGGGCCAGCGGCCCCCCGCACTGGACCTACGAGATGCTCCCCAATGGGGAATACTCTCCGCAAACGGGGTCCAAAGTGCGCGTCAATTTCCCGCCGGATACGTTCGATCGCCGTCACAGTCGATCGCTGCTGATACCGCGCAGGAATCGAAGCATGAGTGCGTGGAGTGATATTAGCAGGTCCAGTTGGCGGCTCGATGATAGGTATGATGTTTATCTTTTTCATCATATCATACACCGATATTCATAAGCTATGAAATCCAGAGCAGTATCAAAGATGGTCATGTACGTCATATTAGCAGGTAATCAGGCCATTCGAATAGTATCTATCAAAATTATTTCCATGTCATTTGTAGATGACAGGTAATGTCCAAGTACTTTTTATTTGTGCCCTGGAGTAACCTTAATAGAGATGGAAATTTTCCCTTCAGAAGTGTTCATGTACTACATTTTTCTGTATTTGGTCCTGTACAACCTCACTGACTTGCTTATTTCTGTCAGTATCACACCATATTTTGAAATATATCTAGCCTCAGTGACTGTCCAATGGTTGGAGAAAGTGGGCATTCCTACATACCCCATGGATCATGCTGAACAAATGGGGAGAAACCTCTTTAGGGCAAAAGATTGAAATCCGACATGAATCTGTCTACCCACTATAACAACATCAAGGTCCATCACTTGAATTATTATTGTAATGTTAATATAATCAGAATACCTAAAACAACTTGGTGCCAACACATTCGAATTTTTCGGATACAAAATAAAAGTAATATCATGAAATATTTAGAAATTAAACCATTTATTTAAAATTGTACTCATTTTCACCTGCAATTGCTTCGTTTCATCTATATAATCAGTTCAACACTTAATAATTATTTTACATCAATTTTAATCTGATAAGAATTGTATTTAAATAAGCTCAGAATGAATTATCCACCATATTCTGTAGTTGGCGAAGATACAGAGACTAATGTTTCCTCAAAATTATTTGCTGTGAAACGTTCACCTATTACACTGTCATCAAAGAATTGTTCTTCAGGTATGTCTACATTTTCGTCATTAATGTATTTGCAGCTGTGTACCACTATTTTCTGGTTTTCGTATGTTAAACCTGACAAACAAGACAAAAGTAGACAATAATTTAGAATTACAGTGTAAATACAATACCCAGCAGTGCATGGAATGCATTCGTGGCTTTGGAAACGGTATTAAACTCCAATTTTGCGGTTGACTCTCCAATTTTCTTAAAAATTTGTGCCAACGCCGGCGAATTCAATCGCACCGAAATGAGTTTATAAATATCTTCTTTGTTGAATTCCACCGGGAGATTTTCCAATATTAAAGTTGCATTCTAAAAACACAGAATGATAAATAAAAGTAATGATAAATAAACTCGAAACGGAAATAAACAGGGAAATAAAGAAGCACGTCTTATTCCGGGATCAAAATGTAAATGTCTCTCTGGATTATATTTACTTAGGTGGGAATATGTATTAGTTACCTGTCGAACGTGGGCAGGTTTAATCGGCCTAGCCCACTCAACTTTGATGACACGTCCCCAAGCCCTCAGCTTATTCGGCCATATTTTCTTCCTGCATAAGCTGGCGTTTCGATGGGTATCAAATTCCACGATAGCCCAGCCATAGTGCCTGTGTGGATATGTCTCATGCGGCTTGCAGGTGACATTAACTATACCGGGGAATTGCATCTGCAGTCGGTTCATTATTTCAGCATGCCAAACAAACACTGGAATACCTGTCAGGAAGAGCTTGGTGTTGTTCAGCGACTTGTGCACAGACAGCTGCCGGTCCTGCAGTATGTAGCCATGCAGCCTGCTCACAGCCTGCTGGGCCACTTCCACGCTCATGTACGTGACGAAGCAGAAGCCGCGCGAAAAACCCGAAAACTCCATCATCAGACGAAATTCGTAGACTTCACCAATCAACGAGAAGTACGGGAACAGCTCGATCTCGCCCATATTGCGCGGCAGATTACCGCAGAATATCTGCGTACCTGCAGGTGGTGGAGGCAACGACTCGTTGACGTAGATGTGTTGGGCGCGCTCGTAGCGCACTTGGTCCTTTGTGAGCAAAAGCATGGCTGTGAATCTCCGATATGATGTGTGCAACTCAAGCAGCTGAAGTCGTTTAAAGGTTTAAAGCCTCTCAGCAATATGAGCAATGGCATGAACCTTGAGCTTTTCGTTGGCGGACAGAAAAGAACAGCTTGAATTTTTGCTAACGGATGCAGACCCCCTCCAAATGATCGGTTACAGTGGGATTTCGTTGAGTTGTACTGAAGGGACGAATGAGGTGGGAGGAGAATCTAAAAACTTCATTATAAAGTTTCTATGTCTGCAATTTTTTAAATCATGATCGTTTTTAACGGTTCAAGTTTTATTCTAAATTTATAACATTTTCCACTTTTTTAACTAATACAGGATCAATCTGTGTCAATCTAATACATATTATTTGGGAAGAATATTAAATTGTTAACGGGTTGAAATACGTTTGGTATTGCAAATGGAGTAAATTTGATATGGAAATCAGCTGTTCGTAAATAATCCCATTGTGCATTACTTGAATAAACTTATAAAAGCTGAGCATTGATCTACCGCAGCTTGCAAACTCGCGTTAGGCCTGTAATGGGTCTTGGGTTACAAGTATGAGCATTTACTTTAATTATTCGAGTTTTTTTAATGTTAATGACATTCTAATTGGTAAATATGATTCTAAAATTTTAACTATCTCCATAATTACTGAATCTGCATCTGAAAAAATCTACCGAAAACGTTTACAGGACAACCGTAGAAACGTAAAAAAACACAACAACAATGCTGGTCTCTTATTTATTTTAAAATTAATGCATTTTTCACAGATTATTAGATTATTAAACGAAATTGCTTTTGTACATTATTGTCTAATTAATATACAGTATTTGAACAATTGCAAAGTCTTTATAAAAATACATCAATCAAATAATTAGTCGGTAAATAAAGGCACACATGATATATCCGTTCAATGACGCTGAATGTAACATGGAATGTCTAGTACATGAATGGGTTGTCCGGAATGGGTGATAGATGCGGCAGAAACTGAAATCAATTATTTTATGAGAATACAATCTGCTACATATTGTACAACTTTTATATATCTACTTTATAAAATGTAATACATACAAAATTCGGATGGAAAGCAAAATTCGGGTGTTGAATCGCTGGTGGCGGCGGAAATGATGCAATCGCAGGTCCCGTCGGATAAATAAAACTCGTCGGGACAACAGGCGAAGTGTGTTTCTGCATTGCAGATTGCCTTAGACGAATAATACGCCGTACTTTTGCCGGTATGGAACTGAAATATAAATCAAAAATGGAATTGTAAATGTAGCCGAATTTGTTTTCGCGTTCGTAACTTACAGACAAAAATGATTGGGTTCCAAGTTTCGACTGTTCATATTGCTGTAGAATTCCGGACGGGCCCACATTACTTCTAGTTGCCTTCCTGCTATTTCAACACCTGTTTAACAAAACATGATCAGGGGCAGATGTATAAACATCACTCGAGACGTACCAGCTAAGGTCTTGAACGCTTCTTCAGCAGCAGTTCGATTTACAAAATGAATGAAAGCGTAGTCGTTCTTTTTGTGAAGTTTGATAAACGCATTTGATGGCACTAGTTTTGCTATTTCACTAGCGAAATCCTCTTGGTTCATGTTAACGTTAATGTTGCGACAATACAGTTTGGTAACCTGCGGGAAAATTTGATTATTGATTACCTACGCTGAACTGACCAATTTGTCCGTCGCAAACAGTGTTAATTAATTCTACCTTGGCCATGATAAGGGGGTCGGGTTCCGGGAGCGGCTCCGCCCAGTCCACAAGAATGTTGGAGTCCCACAGGATTAGCGAGCCGGGTTGCAGGCGGCGGCGTGCGATTGCCGCGAAGCGATGCGTTTCGAATTCGATGAACACATAGCCCCGGTTGACGCTCTGGTCCAGGTTGGACGGATACATGATTACATCCTTGATACCTTCGACGAAGTCCCGGAATGCGTCCAGCACCTGCTCGCGAGTTTTGTCGATCGGAATACCGCCGACGAATAAACGAGTATTGTCCAGCGACTTAAACACGCCGATTTTACACCCCGGTCGAATTTCGTACCCGTCTAGCAGTTTAATCGCAGTTCGAACGACGTCAGAAGAATAGTAGGTGACGAAACAGAAACCGCGATTTTTGCCGTTGAAATCCATCATTAATCGACATTTGAAAATCGGGCCCGCACGTTCGAAAATTGGTATCAGTGTGTCCTCCAAAATTTCACGTGGTAACCGACCCACGAATAATTCTGTCCCTCGGGGAGGTGGTGATTCAATTTTATGGGGATTAAAATAGATACGTTGACCGTTATCTTGCTTGATGATATACCCGGTGCGATGCAACAGTTCTTCTAATTGTGGAGTCGGGCTTAATTTCGGATGATACATTGTGATTTTTAATTTTTACAGAGCGTGCAGATTTCGACGAACTCACAGCTGTGAATGATTCGCAACGAACTTTGACGCAAAATGTGCGAAGACGGCAGTTGTTTCCAACAAGTGGGGAGTTAGTCTGGGGCAAGGAACACGTTTCATACCTCCGATTTCGACTGTCTGAGAGCAACGTAAAACAAAAGCAATAAAAACCACCTTGTCGCGGAACGCATGTTGTCCCTATAAAAAATAATTTGATCTGGAATTAGACAACGTTTCAATTTTATGCAGATGTTTCCTTTGTTGTGATATTAAATATACTGTAATATTCAAAATCATGAGATTTTGTCCTTTATTTTGTACTGACAAACTTACATGCTAATTTCATGCAATTTGTATGTAAATTGAAATGGTACGTTGTTATTTTGGTGGGTAGGCACAATTCGGTGAAATTTTCAACTTGTGAAGCTTTCCATCCTCGAGTAGGCAGGTTCGAGTACCTTCTTCGGCAGTGTGCGCAAGTGGGGATAATCTTGCCTCGGTTTCGTTATTGGTAATTCCGAAACACTCCACTGCCTAACAAAATGGCGTAATTGTTTCTTGTTTTTGAAGAGGCTTGTTACGAATATGAACGCAACAAACAATTGTTATCTCGAATTATAATGGGGAAAGGAAACAAGAATTTTAATTTCTGTAAATGCTTTATTCGAATAAAATTGTTTACAATTATATAACATGCCTTGTAGTACAATTTGTAATTTAGAAAAGTATAAAATTATTTTCGATATCCAATAATTTGGATGTATTAGGAAGATCAAACATTATTGGTAAAAATTTTGAAAGAAGTAATTCTTTTAGAATTGCAATAATTTTGACAAATTAAACCTCGCAAACATTATAAAAGGCAAATCTTCAGAAATTTTAGAAAGCATCAGAGGAACATGATGGATGAGCGGGTGATCCCGTGGAGCTAGTTGTGCACTGAAACAAGAAAACATTTAAATTTCAAATAATTCGAAACATTTTCCGTTAATCTTACGTATTCTTTCTGGTAAGCATCACAGGATGGCTGAGAAGTACTGTCAACTTGGGATGTTGTATCACTTGAATGATCAGATTTGGTATTCTGTTGGAGAGCCATCCTCCTTCGAATCAACCATTTTTGCTTTGAAGGCAAAGATCTGAATAAATTGATAAAATAGATTAATTAAACATGTTTTGGACTTTTTAAAGTTGAATTCTAAATTTACATACTGGCAAAAGTGGTTAGGTATAAGTTTTCTCATCTGCTTCTTACTGAATTTTCTTGGTCGTGCCCATGTAACTTCCAGAATTTTGCCTCGCATTGTCATTCCATTCAAAATAGAAATTGCTTCTTCAGCGGCTGCCCGATTTGTCAAGTTCAGGAAGCCATAATCGGTACACTTTTGTATGTTCAAAATATCTTTGGCATCGAAGAAATGTGCCAGAAGTTGGTTCAATTCCTTTGAAGTTAATTCGGTGGGAATGTTCCGCATGTACAATGTTGTCACCTATTTAAGATAGTTTTAAAAATTTGTAAATTAGGCGAGGAATTTGTTAATAAATTACCTTAGACATAATATCGGGGTCCGGCTGTGGAACAGGATCAGCCCAATCGATACGAATCTGTACACCCCACAGCATTAATGAGCCTGGAGGTGTCCGGCGTCTTGCAATCGCCGCAGCACGATGATTCTCAAATTCCAAGAACGCGTACCCACGATTACGACAAGGATCACTGCTCAAAGGATACATAATCACATTCCTTATATCATCCATATGTTGCTCCAGGGCCTCTTGTAGTTGAATCTTAGTAATATGAAATGGTATGCCTCCCACGAACAAGCGGGTGTTATCCACGGATTTAAACACCCCAATTTGACAATCACGTCGTATTTCGTAGTTGTTCAGGTTTTGCAATGCGTGCTCAGCATCCTCATAGGTGAAATATCGCACGAAGCAATACCCGCGATTAAGGCCCATGAAATCCACCATCAATCGTAATTGAAAAATTCGGCCGCAGCGCGAGAACAGTGGTACCAATTCATCTTCGTACACATTACGCGGAAGTTTTCCGACGAAAAGTTCGCTACCCTTCGGTGGAAAAAAATCGGAGGAATTGCGCAAACCGTAAATACGCTGACCATTTGTTTGAATAATACTATAGTCCGAATCTTCTAAAAGATTGCGGAGTTTGTTACCGGTGTACATCTTGCACGTACCAACTCTTTCTTTGACGTGGTAATTCTACCGACTGAAGTTCGCAAGAGTTCAGACCACACCATCTAAACTGAAATGACCGTTAGAAGTTAAAGTCTAAAAATAGCATTGTGCGGGTAAATCTGTGGTGAGTTATTGAGGGGGGCAAGAAAGGAGGTGATGTCCGTTGGAGGGTCGCGTTCTGGTCGCCCCTACGATTCTTCACAGTTTATGGAAAGACATAGTCCAAATATTATGTGAAACGAAAACGTTCCATTTGCTTTAACAAGGAGAACGAGGTACGATACTATCGGAGCAGAAAATATTTTTGCTCGATTTTTACAAACTCTGACTGTCTGGGTGTAAAAACATTTTCAGACTGCATGGCAACAAAATGCCTACCAATAAAAAGACTTGTGCAAGCAAATTCAAGGTGAACACGCTAAAGACTGGATGGATTGACATCACTAGGCATAGTTATTGAACAGAACCGTATTCGATATAGTTCGAAACATGAAAAATTAATATTTAATTTTAATTTTTAAAGAATTCGGATCTGCTCTTAACATGCAGCTGCATTTTTGAGGTGGTCTGATAATGAGAAACTAAATACATCGCAGATGCAAATATGAGTCTACATTTTGCTCACAATGAGATGGTAATTATAGGAAAGTTGAATACTGTAAAATATGATACTTTAAAATATGTAGAAGCAAAGTGAAGTTTTCTAGAAACTTGCTAAATCATTTATTACAATTATTTGAAATTAATCATATAACTTAGTTTTACAACATTTTTGATAACAAATACAATAAAATATATTAATTGAAGAAGAATTTCTTAAAGTTCGCATATTTAGAACAGAAATCATTTGTTTCCTTAGTAAATAAATCCAACCAATCATACCTTTACAATGATGGATAGTTATGTAAAAAAAAGAAATGAATGCGTGCAATTGTTTAACTCTTCGTTCTATATAAGCATTAATGTATAAAAATGGCAAAATGTAATTAATAATCAAAAAAATTCGAAGTACCAGCGAATGTTGAGGAAGAAGGAACTGACAACAAATCATTGGGTTCCTGTAATATAAATTATGTAATATTAATCCAGAAAATTTTATAGACAACTTACAATAAATTGATGATGTACACAGTGTGAAATAGCAGTATCCAAGCGATTCTGGTCTGAACTATTTTGTATTATTCGTTTCTCAGCACATTTCTTCTTAATTTGCCATCTTGCTCGTGCTGGCAAGGATCTGCTTAAACAAAAAAAATCTTCCTGAGAAGACTATTTGATAATTGGGATACACTTACAAGCAATAGTGATTAGGCGTTGTATTTTTGGTATACTTTCGACTGTAAATCTGTGGACGTGCCCAGGTTACCTCAATTATCTGTTTTTCAATTGTAAACCCTCTAAGGATACTTAGGCCTAAAGTCGCCGTGATATGATTTATAAAATGCACAAAAGCATAATCGTACATTTTATGTACTCTTGTAATTTTACTCGGCATAATATGTTTGTATAATTCACGTTGCAAATCAGCATTTGATAAATTCATTGGAATGTTCCGCATGTATAAGGTTGCAACCTATTGGAAAGATTAATCATTGAAAGATTTTGATTCAATTTATCCTGAAACGTTACCTTTGACATAATTATGGGATCTGGTTCGGGCAATGGATCGGCCCAATCAATCTTAATGTGCTCATCCCAAATAACAGTGCCAATTGGAATTTGACGACGTGCAATGGCTGCCGCCCTGTGGTTTTCAAATTCCAAGAATGCATAGCCACGATTCAAATAACGACGATCGTGTGACGGGTACATAATGAGGGTTTTAATGCCATCCATGTAAGTGTGAAGGACTGAAAGGATTTCCTCCTGGCGTTGGTTCATTGGTAAGCCTCCGATGAAGAGGCGCGTGTTATCTAAGGACCAATAAACGCCGATTCGCATACCTGGACGCAGTTGATAGTTGTTCAAGCGTTGAATGGCAGTTTCGGCAGCACCACGGTTGAAATAACGCACAAAGCAATAGCCTCTGCTGTCCCCCATAAAGTTGACCATCAAACGGAGTTCGTAGATGGGCGCGATTTGCATAAAGAGCGGTACCAGTTCGTCTTCCATTGCGTCCCGCGGTAATCTTCCTACGAATAATTCACAACCTCTGGGTGGTACCTTGTAGGTCATTGTGTTGTGGGCGAAAACACGTTGACCGTTGTACTGGATGATGTTGTAATCGTTATCATGGACTAACTTCTTTAATTTTTCACTGTGTTCCATTGTGGAAGAAAACGCGCGAATATTTTTTAGGCTAAGGTTGGTTTCGGTGGTGGTTCAACGTTCTAAGTGTGGTCTGCCTGGGTTTATGTGGCTCACTGCTGCGGGTCCTTGGCGGTTATCCTAAGGGGGGATTGTATATGGGTTCGGAAGTGGTAACTGATTTAACGCGCTATATTTGAAAATTCGTCCTCTTTTAAGCTGTCAAAAATACCTACATATAGATAGTACTACCTTGAAAAGGCCCTTTGTAAAGGTTATTTGTAAATAAGATGGCAATAACTTTTAATTTGTTCTCAATATCAAGGTATATAATGTGAATGAATTTAATTCGCTCAGATTATATCCTAATAACTCAACATTAAAACAATACCTACAAGAAGAAAAATAAAACAATATAGAAACAGAAATTCTGCTACAAAATATTTTATTGTCCTAATCATCATTTCGAAAATTAATAAAAGTACATGATTTCATTCAAACAATCATAAAATACACAATGCCAAAGATATTTCAATTTCGGAAACTTCTTTTCATAATTTAAATAATTATAAACCATATTAAATATATATAATCATGTTAACTTTTTTTGGAAAAAAGAAATTACAAATTGAGAGTTTCAAAGGTACGACGAGTACTCTCCATCATTTCCTGCTCGGTAATATGCGACAAGCAGTTGTGACAAAATAATGGCCGTCCGCCATTTACACTCAAGTTGGCTTGGGTTGGTAAGCCCCTTTTATGGTCCCCATCTTCACGCGAAGATCGACGGTTCTTGTAGTAACGACGCCCGGTAGTGGCTGGTTTGTTTGGGCTGTTTGACGAGGATGACGATGGCGACTCTTGCTCGGCCTTCTTTTGAACCGGTTTCGCCCAGGTTACCTCGACATTGGTCAGCTTGAAGTGATCGCGAAGAATGGACATACCGCGCTGGGCGTCACGTCGGCTGATGAAATGAATGAAGGCATAATCTCGGTACTTGTAAACTTTCTCCAAAGTTTCGCCGCCGCCAAGCAGGCTGACGACGAGATTCGTAAATTCTGGCGGTTCCAAGAGGACGTTCAGATTACGCATGAATAGCTTGGTTACCTAATACAAATGTTTGTTAGATTAGTAAACAATATCATATACAATTAAAAGTACATAGTTTCGAAATGTAAGATGATTACTCACTCGCTTCATTGTTTCCTCATCAACGGAGTTCAACGGTGCGGACCAATCAACTTGTACACGATTGCCAAAAATAAAGGCATTTTTGTATTCAACTCGCACGCGTGCTGCTTCCTCGTGCGAGGCGAACTCGACGAAAACAAATCCGCGATTCCGGTTCTTATCAATGTATGAGCGATACATGATCACCTCCATAATACCACGGATTCCGATACGGATCAGTTCGTGCCAGATTTGATCCTTTGTTTTGCACTCGGGTATACCACCGATGAATAGTCGGCGATTATCAATAGACTTTTTCACTTGGATGCGATGCCCAGGAACTATCTCCATGTCGTTAAACATCTCAATTGCTGCCATCGCCATGTCGGTTGACTCATAGGTAACAAACGCGGTACCGCGATTACTAATCCCCGAGGGACACATCATCATGCGGAACATGTATATCCTTCCTGCTGTTTCGAAAAGTGGGAAGAGTTTATCTTCGAACACCTCACGCGGTATCTTCGAGAGATAGACTTCGGTACCATTTTCCGGTACCAAAGCCCCAGATTGCGGCCCTAATGTGCGGATCGCCTCAGTGATATCCAACGGATAGTTTCGTTCGATCGCGAGCTTTTTGACGCGTTCTTCGATTTCGATACGACGTGGATAAAAAACTGTATACATCTTAAACGTACACTATAGCTCTGACTTTGCAAATTGTTAAGAAACGTGCTCGATGCGACCAAAAGCTGCGTAAACTGGCAACTGAAGAAACTTAGCTCGGCATGTTATTGTATATTATGGTAAAGTGGGGAGTACCCTTTCAGCGAATGGTATACCACCAAAAATTACAAAAGTAATCAGAGAGGTATTATACTTTTTGCAAACTCAACCTGTAATACAATGTTACTATACGCAATTTTACTAAGAGAAAAGAGAAAAGTAATGATAAAAAACACCAAGCAATCAATAAATATCAATATATCAATAAACATACAACATTGAAGAATAATATGTATACATTTTAAGAATAACTTAACTGCGGACCTGCATAAAAGTCACACCTGCAAATGTTGTAAGTGCAGAGAGCTGCTCATAAATTTGGTTTTCAAGATCCGTGGGGTCATTTTTGCAATCGCTGCAAGTTTCTGCATTTTAATGAGTTTTTTTCGCCAAAGTTTTGCTTTCAACATGTCTATTTTTCAAAAAAAAAAGTTCTTCAACTTCTTCTATGTTATTTTTTAATATCAAATAATCGTTATTCACCTTAGAAAAATGTCTGGGTTTTAAAACGGTGTAGAACTGAAATGAACCCTGTAAAATTTTGCCGCCCCAAAGAGTAAAGTTGTATTTCACCAGATGGCAGCGCATCCGCCGCCTCCAAAGGAAAATCGATTGTTAGCGGTAAAGCAAAGTCAGGTTTTCCCCCACTAGAGGTAGCATCAATTCTACAGATATGCTCCACAAGAGACTGGTTAAATAATATTACATTTATGCAGCACATGGGAATTCAAAATTTCTAAATGCAATTTGCAATTTTCGGATGGAGAAACGATATAAAATATTCATCGCGTTATCCGTAGGAATTAAGCGGTTAATCAAGTCAACTGGCAACTTGCATTATTCAGGTTGATTGTAAATATTTTAGTTTTCAGTTTTGACGTGCGCTAATTGTGCCAGGGGTGAAATGCAAATTGAATTGACGTCTCTCTGATTGTGAGAGTCGGCCGAGCGGCGGCGGATGCAAAATGCATACTGGCTCTCGCCGCCAAGCGAAAGAGCAGTTCGAGCACTGCATATCTTTCGGCTCAAAGGTTTAAGTGAATTATTTAACATGATTTATTATTAAGTCTTTGGAGAAACTTGGTCAGAAAGTTACACAGTTTGTTACAATCAAAAACTGTGGGTATAAAATGATTTGCAGAGAATTCTAACTTTTAGAAATCATACGAACACAAATTGAATCAGTACATGGAACATTTCCATTGAGTCAGGTATAATACGATATATTTTGGGTGTAACCTATATTTAGAATACATTGTTTGGCCTGGGAATCACGATTTCAGGGATTTCGATTCGGCGATTGCCCTAAGCCATTTTTAAATGCGTCTTCAAAGAACATTATGCTCGTCTTTGAGCTATGCTCGTCTTTGAGCTATGCTCATAGAGTCCTATGTAGTGATATGTCAAGCGAAACATTGCATGTAACATTTTGTGATTTTACATGCGAGCTTATTCAAAGAATAAACTTTGTTTGCCTTGATGTGTCGTAGACGGTGGGAGTTTGTACGCCGCAACCAGGGCGGGCAAGTCGACGCGTCACCTGCTCGTTTTCTTGCACATCGTTTTGTGGACACATCATTAGCGAATTGTTTTCACAACTGTATAAACTGGTCGTTTGATAGTACTTCTCCGTTGCTATATATACAAATAGATAAAATACATTCGACAAAGTTGAAAAGGAATTGAAAACAAAGGTCGGCTTAACAAAGTTGAATACAAAGCATAATCGATAATTACACCGGTGGAAAACTCTATTTTCAACAGCAATGTATGAAAAGCGATAGGGTTATCCCGGTTTTGTCTGAAACTCGTCGGGTTTCCCAAGTGGCAAGAGGCGTGGATATGTGTTCGTTTCGGTGTTTCGGGTTGTCACGAGCAAGGACTTCTTTCCCTAAGCGTACGCTGTATTTTTAGCCTCGATGGTGTATTCACTGAACTGATAAGCTGTTGCTGTATTCGGCACTCCTCGACCCAGCTGAGGAACAGCGCAGGTACTAGAAACTCCAATATCTGTCGCGCATCCTGCCATGATGTTCTCGTTTCCTGCCTACCTAATGCAAAATCGAACCAACTTGCTACCAATCATACAGGGTAGCCACTAAAAATTCTTTTACACTTCTCATTGGTTGTTAGAACACCGTCAGAGAGGTTTGAGATGAGTTAGTAGCGCCCATTAGTAGAAACACTGTCATTTAGCAAGTGCAATACGTGACGATGAAATAGTGTAACATAGGCTTCTGGTTTTCGTTATTTTTCTCAGTGGCCTATATTGGGTTTGCGTATTCTCAGTGGGATGAGCCAGTCGAGTTCGAGCCCTCGCTCGTGTGTCATAGGTAGTCATCTTGTTCTGAATAATAAGCCGAGCATATCGTGGGTGGACACGTGGAGCTAGCTGGTCGATGAATGCGCAAGAATAGTGAATTGGTTGATGGAGATAGGACATATTCATCCGGGGCAATTTTGTGTCCCTATTATGTCGGTCCCTGTCAGATGCACTTGCTTTATTACGATCTTATTATAGTGTCAGGGGTTTTCTATTCCCAAAGTCCTTACGTACTTCTTTTAGTCGTAAATTCAAGAGGATCCAAACATGAGAAGTACTTTGAATACAGAAAAGAAACTTGAAGGGATGTGAATATATCGGCTTAGAATAGATGTTATATTATCCACTTTGCTCCGTATGAACTAAGCTATAATTTTTTATTTAATAGTTAGAGTATTATTTGCTTGTATAACGGATAAACGCACAATTTTTCTTGGAAAGCACATAGTAGAAATCTTTTGATATGAAACATACCTCATATTACACACTGCTTCGCCCAGTGAGCGGTGTATACACAAATTATAGAGAAGCATGAATGCATGCACATTATGTTAAAGCGCGGAGTGGCGGGCAAGAATTGGAGGCGGCGGTGGCATATGGCTTTACGTGCACCTCCACGTTCAGCACGGCGTCGCGCGCTCCTAGTCGCTATTTATCGTCGTCGGCGGCGCGATCGCTGGCGGCGGCGTCGAGAGGGATTGCGCCCGCGCGCGGATTCTTGAGCGCATGCACACCGCTCCCAACCATTCTCCAAACATCCGCCGCACGTGTCGGGCCGCAACAGCATCGCGTTCGCTACACGCAAAACCATCAAACACCAAAACATCGGCCCAAGCAACGTCCATCCATCAATCATCTCATCAACGGGGCGCAACTAGTAATCGATCAAGGAATAACCAAACTGTGCGCGTCGTTACAATCCGCGGGACCACCAAACTCAAACAGCTCAATAACGTATTTATTATAAACATTACATTTGTAACAATAAGGCACATTCAAACTTTGGGGGTACGTCTATACTATGTGTTTAGCATAAACTGTGCACTTCTCACCTTTCCTACTTCCAAGGGTCGCTCGTAAATTGGTCTGTGTCACATTAATGTGCTTCTCTCTTTGACTTTCGCAATTCCGGTATGGTTGTCACACTTTATTATACTCTCTACTACTAGACACTTAGTGGATGTACTTTTAAATGTTGACCTTTCCTAATGACCAACGCGATTGTTAAGCCGCAAAATCCCTTTTCTAACATTTGTGCAAACACCGTGTCTTTGGAAGTCGTGCCGGGCTTCTACGAAAAGGAAAACGGGAATCGGGCGCTGCGCCAATATTTACGTGTGCTATATTTAGACACATAATGTTTATTGTTTATTTAATCACGCCGTATTATTATCGGATTATATTCTATGCTGACAGATTGTGCTCCCATGTGATTATGGAAGGAGTTATCAGAGAGACCACAATCAAAATGCAATTACATGAAATGTCTCGTGTCCAACATGTGTCGGATTAAAAACAATATAGTACCAGTTTATTTCCTCATACACTTCGGTAGTGGTAGCACGTAATTCGCTACTTTTTATGGGTCAATAGCAATTTATCACTTTTATTTTCCCCCTGCAGCGGGAATATTAAGTTACCAATCGCGTAATTGATCTAAAGAGATGTCGAAAGGGACACTAATTGAGCCACAAGCCAATCTAAAGTTGCTTTTATCAGTGCACTTCATCAGCGAGTATTTAAGGAAAAGGTAGAACTTCCGTGTTAATCATGGGCTGGGATTTGATAAAATTCGAAGGAAAACTTACCGCAATAGCCGTCGGATTAATTAAACAAATTATTGAGAAAGGGGTTGGAAGTAATGTCGGAAGGTTTAATATTGCTCTATTAACTTTTACGATAGTGCATTGCGTCGTTCGGCGCAAGAGCTCATCAAAGACGCGAAAATGAATTATGAGCTTGTAATTAACACAATTAGCAACGTTCTTTCAAGTCTGGCTTTCCGGAATGGAATCGAACATTCCCCACATCCTTGCTAAAGCTCTTAACAACTTCTATCGTACTGCGTGCACGACTTGGCAACGTGAAACAGCAAAGCGCTAAACAGAAACGTCAGAAAAATTGTACACGATAAAAATGTTTGCACATGTCGGCATGGACGATGTCTCGTATTTTATTCCACCCCGAGAAGGGAACTTGCACACGCGTCACTAGCGGCCACATTTATCACGGGCGCATTCCTGCGTTTATTTCCAGGCGCGTTCTTCCACATCGTTCTGCAAATATTTGAATGAGAATTTTGCGGCGATACAATTCAATAAGCTAACGAGAACGGGCGCATTCGAACTAGGTACATACTTCAAAAAGGCCGAGCTTTGAACATATCGAAATCGACGGGCTTGTGTAGCTAATTCGAGCGCTTTCCTCTAAAGCAGAAACCAGTTTAATAAATCATTGCGCCCTCCCACCCTATGGAATGAAGTTTGTCTTCCGGGCGCGGCGTGCAGTTATTTGCAATTTTTCCATGTTGCTCCGCAGCAGAATGGAAAAGTTGCGACGATGAAGTTTGATGAACAAGTCGGTGTGCTTTCAGACTGTTGCAGACCAACCGCGTACATTTTTAACCATTGGACAGGCATCGATTTTCGATGAGTGTGGCATTATTTAGTCATTATCTTGAATTTTGTCTACGACCGATTTCATATAAATAATAAACGAGCCGATTACCATTAATATCTTTATTCTATGATGTTAATGTATCTCCATTGTTCGCGGGTAGTTAAATTCAATATTAAATAATAATAGAGTACATGTGAATATTGAAAAATATGTAATTTATTGAAATATGTATGGTTGGTTAGTTTGTTGGTTGGTTATTAGTATAGTTTCGCTTATTTAGGTACACTTCGTCATATTACAGTTTGTCTGATTTATATGATATTATCAGCTATTGTTGCCAGATAAAAAAGTTTAGCATAATAATGGATTAGATTCCATTATAATTTACTTAATAATAAAATAAGTCAGTGTAACTTAAGGCATCTTAAACATAAATAGCACGAACAAAATTTAATTTCACATCAGAAACTTAAGCTTCAGACTGATGTGTTTTGCGTTAACTTATTAACGTTGCATTTTACGTGCCTTCAATCACAAAGGCACAGCTTCTATGATCTTCATACTTCATACTTAAATTTAACGACAATTAAATTATAAATATATAATTAAAGACATTTTTCACATTTGCCATCTGGGATAGAGAGCTTTTAATCACAAAAAGCACAATCATCTTCAATTAAATCTTTCGTATTTTAAATGAATTAATTTTAAATTATCTTGATCTGGCATCGACTATTGTGGTCATTAACTCTATTCAATTTCTTTTCAATGTGATTAGTCATATTATAAAGTAATTACCATTGATCGGAAGAATAATATATGTTAATCTTCATCCACCAGGATTCGATCCTGGGACTTGAGCACTCACAAATGCGCTCGATTTCAATTATCTCCTTATGTCATATTTTCATTGAATTTACTAAAATTAAGTTATGTCTCTTTCAATGAAACTTAAATACGTAATCCAATTCTGATTACTTCATACTTACCTTTTAACAACTGCGAAAAACTTACTAACTGCATTAGAAAACTTGACGGCGAAAAATTTGTCTCACTTACATTGTTTTTATTCTGTAGAAGATTTTCACCAGCGCTGGAAAATAACTCATAGCATTCTTTCTACGACTTTGAAAGTTTACTTTTCGAGTATGTTGGTTGCGCTCAGTTGTCCTGCTTCCCATTCGCTTTTATTTCATCTCAAGATTAAATTGGATACCATCAATCAGGCACAATTCCCACTACCAACCTCCCGAAACCCCGCGGTGAGGAGATTTTTATTAATTAAAAATTTCATAACGGAAACAAGGAAAAAATTAAACGAAGCCATGTCGTGCTGCAATTTCATCCCTTCGGCGTTTGTCTATCTGATTTCCACCACAATAAGTGGCATATAGATGGGATATTATTCCCGCACAAAACAGGCACCCAAATTGAATCAGAGCCGTTCGGCGTGGTTACGATTGTGATATTGTTCGAGCCTGCGGTCATTTCCGAAACGAAATGTCAGTTAAATACGGTAGGTATATTGAGCGACGATCAATCGACACAGAATACGGAAGTTATTCAAGTCGAATCACATAATTACGCTGATGAACGATGTCTACCTGAGTTTGATATCGTTTGCGGTAGTAATTAGGCTAATAGATCGCATTTTCTGGGATTGTTGGCTTTGCAATGTGGATTATGCGTTGCTGATGACACCGCAAAGTGCTATTCATTGCCGCATTTCGAGAGTCTACAAACGCATCAAACAATGTGCGTGTGTTGATGGATGCTGTTGTTCCGGACAGCATGCTATGCTGAGGTGGGCCGAAATGCGAATTCAAATTTCCAGCATGCTTTCGAGCGGTCAGAGCCGCCATAAATTAATTAACGTGGATTGATGCGAACCCCTTCGAATGGCTATGAATTTGACTGCACTGCTAGTTGCTTATTAACTTTATAGAGATACGAATTAATTAAATTTGCTTTTAACTATGTTACAATTGAAATGATAATAATCAACATTTTAAATTTTAGTATTTCTGGTGAAAATTAATGCATTTAATTACATTAACGTATTTCTTTCTTACAATTTTATTACCTGACAATTTGGTTAGAGTAAGTTAGGCTAGATCAGATATGATCGCTTCAGCACTGTATAAACTCTAGAAATTAGTTAGCGAATTAATTCAAATATCTCCGAATATTCATTTATCTGCATTGCTAACTGTTTATTAATTTTGTATGGATACGGATTAAGTTAGAATTAACTATGCAACAATTGGAGTTTCGACAGTGACATTTAAAACTTCAATAACTCAAGCCAGAATTAATTAATTTAAATATCTAATGTTAAGTCATAGGAATAACTTTATTCAGGTGATCCAAGCTCAATTCAACGTTTGCATATCCAGTAAAAGTTAACAAACCATTAAAACTCGTTATTATTTTAATTATCTCAAGACAAACGCAACACTTCACAGTTGAATAATTTAATTGCTCCCTCCGGTTTTAAAATAGTAAAGTTGAAACCTTTCCATATACGGACTCCTGTCTACACCGAAAAGAATTCCCGGCCTATGCAAGGGTCGGCATGGGTCACTGAGTGACCCGCGGATCACATGTTCCGAACTGCTTTACTTGAATATGATTAAAAATATAAAATCGTTTAGCTTTGGTTTATAGTGTCCTGTATACATCAACAATTTTAGTTCAGAAACTGTCGTTGCTGCTGTACGTCGATAATAAAATTTATTACGCTCGTGACGTGAACTGATTCATCCATTGCAATTGAAGATGACCCCACTATGGCACACACAGCGTCATTTTACCTCCGACAAGACTTAATTCAAACACTTGCGTTTTGTCGATAGAGTTGGTAGATAGCATCATATTAATAATTGAACCAGTTCTTAAGTCTTTTGAAAATGAATAACAGTGCAAAGAACACTTCTAGAGATTCCTTTCAATCCACCAGACAAATGTACGTACCATTTCAATATTAGCGTGGCCTTTTCTTAAACAACATGCAATAGCCGCAACAAAAGCAGTGTGAAAAATATATGAAGCTGTTCCGACAGTAATAACACGGGCTTTGCTCCTCAATCAAAAAACGGAGAAAAAAAAATACCGGGATGGGAGTCAATTCAGGCAGCTCCTCTGACATGTTTTAAGTGCGGCGCATGACTTTTGTGCGTTTGAAACAATGTTTCTCGGCTGCCCCCGTTGTGAGATCGACGGAAGAGCATTAAATTTGCGACAAAGTTGGGACTCGCTTTGCGTTCGCTGACGTGCGACGGAGATAAGAAAAGTGAATCACCGAAAGCGGGAGTGCATTATCACGGATGATGGATAGCATTATGAATATGGGTGGCTGTGTGCGTTCTTGGCATATTACTTAATATTCTTTTGCATAAAATACAGCCGTTGAAAAGTTGCAACAATGGCGGTTAACGTGACGCATGCGATGGGGGATGTTGATCGGTTTCAGGCTTAATTAAAATGATGGTTTATTTTAATCGTGCAATCAATTCTTGATTACCACCGCGTGTACCGGTTTCATGCACGGCGGAATTAAATGCTTCCAGGCGTATTTTACGGTTTTCGAAATGCCAACGGTTAATGCCGTAATCTTTATTCCATATCATAGGCACGCATCGTCTTCAGACTTTTTACGATGTTCTTGAAATATGTTCTGTGATAAGGTTTTTATTAACTTTGCCTAGATTTTTAGTTGTTCATTTCATAAGGTTAGATAAGGTTAAGTTCTCGTTGGAATAGAATGTTATTTTAAGTTAGAAATTCGAAAATAGTCATCACAATAATTACAATGATATGTTAATTTATTGATTATGCATTCAAAGTTTCTGTATAAAATGAGAAGATATCGATATACTTCTGTATGATACCATAACGTTTCAAAACAAATTCATGTAAGATCGGTATGAGTAGTGAATCTAAATTTCTGTATCAGGTTCAAAAGGGATTCGGTCAGAACAAGTTTGCATTATATTAAAATCGACATAAAGGATGGGGAGTTTCCCTTGAGGATTTAATATCGTTGGGAGTATAGCCTAGAAATCATTTGCTATATTGTGCACAATTCCACAGTAAAAGTTTAAAGGACAATGCATATTGTTGTTGCCTAAAGTAACGTCAACTACGTGTATCGAACTTTAAAACTCGGTAAATACAATAAGCCTCCTACACATAAATGTCGATACATATTTCTTAAAAAGTACACAACTTCTTGTCATCCTTTGAAAAATTCTGTTGTTAAATTCGTTTTTTTTTTTCATTCTATATTAGGTTGTAGTAATTGGTTTCACTATTCCACAATTCTTTGCTCGATTATTTTTGATACGATTTGCTAGGATAGATTAAGCCATAGTCAATCTTGTTGTGCTTTCAATCTGAAGCTTGTATCCCGAAACAACAATTCAATAATCTCAAAAGTAAACAAATCTGACAATGGCTAAACTTCGATGCGCGACAACGCTTATCATACTTAACAGCTTGTTCCTGGAAGTTTTAAGCGATTTACGCTTTGTTCATTTTTTGTTTTTTTTCGTGCCAAAACGATTTGTGAGTTTAATTTTTGAACTAGGACATCGCAAGGATATTTTCAATTTCATATTAAATTCGGTTTTCTACTCCTGCTGCATACTATAAACATTTCAGTATCGAGTTTTATTGAAATATGGTGTGTATATCCTACGGGTTACTTTATCTGTACTGTACTAAGCCAGTAAAGAAATGGGTTCATAGAGCCACTGCTGCGAGCGCTACACTGGTCCACGCCGCGGCGTTTGCGGCGGTCACCGATGAGCGCGCGTTATTTGAAAATTACATCTACTTCTTATTAGAGTTAGAGTTATATTATAAGGAAAAAGTATAATGTTCAACTCATTTGGAGTGTGCATTTCTCACGCGTATGACTTACAGCATCTATGCATGTTGTATAAATATATTATTATGGTGAACACTTAAAGTGTGATTTCGAAAGATCTTTCATCAGTAGGAGTAATGCATTTATAAATTTCTCTTATATTGATATCAATTTTAAATTTTCTAAAGCAGAATAGAATAAATAAAACATTTCTATTATTATAACCTGGAAGGTTACCCGCGTATATTATTGATCGAGAATTTACTATATATTATTAAATTAATTACCTACAGTCTGCGATTTATGTTATATCAATAATAAATTATGGAGAAAGACAGTGACCTAGTATCGTAAAATAGATAGTTGCTTACAGCATCCAATTATTCTCTATGATAGAGCAATGCCATTGTATGATTATTCCAATTAGTCCTGAGTGCAAAGTGCACATTTATTATAGATTTTGATGGTACGAAACTAGATCAAAAATACTATAATTTCCGTGTCAACCATAAAATAAATATTCCTTAATTGAAGATGATGATTAATCATAAACAACACACACGTTGAAAGTGTATTATATTCGCATGCGAAACGTGTCAGTCTGATGAAAATTTTTAATTAAAACCAATTACGAATTTTTCTACTTCCAAAAGTTCAACTGTTCGCGTGAAATATTGATCGTTTAAAGTTATAAATAGCGTTATCCCCAAAATTGTAGAGTGCTTCCGATAAATTTTATATATGCAAAACTGCACAATTTAATTGCGTTGTCAACCCTGCATGCCTCTTGTCTCTGTTGCTTTATTACTCCTGTCAACGCTTCTCCCATTTAAATCCAATAAAATATTCATAAATCGTGATTTCTTTCGCTATGCTTGCTACACTCGCACTCCACCATTGAATCATTCATATCCCATTAAGAGTACCAACAGTCGCTCTCAAACAAAATACAATTTCATATTTCACTCCAGCCGCAATTTGTGCGGTTTCCACATCCATTCGTTTCCCCACATGTCATTCGCAATAACAATTTGCCAGCACATAAACCGGGCAATTCACATGAATGTTACGCATGCATGCTTGTATTGCTGGTTGCCGATAATGTTACCACGCAAGAGCACATTTAGTATAGCGACTTCCCCTTACTCTGGGTGACTTTCTTAGAAAACTTTTCGGAGAATCACGAAATGCAATAACGTGGACAAGTGGATCGTTCACGGTGGCAAAGTGTGGTAAAGTGCGTGGTGCTTCTATATCGTTTTGGGGAGTGGGTGCAATACGCCGCCATCACCAGCAAGCGCACTTCAACATGTCAATGTTCTTCTTTCGCCTGCACAATCTGCGCCGCGAGGAGGATAAGAAGCGACGGGCGCGCGCCGCCCAAAAGCGTAAAGTGGGCGGCTGTTCGCGCTACCTCAACGCAGGTCTTACGCTCGCACCTAGCCGCCTCTTTGAGCGGCCGCCGCTAACGCCATCGGACTCCTTGGACGAGGTGGCATTCCAAATACCAAGGTGACTTATAGTTCTTTACGTTTTGATTTCCTAGTACCCTCTAAACCATACTTCTATTAGAGTTTAGAGTAGAGACAAGTTTAGAAATTATCCCCTAGAGTTTCGAAAGAAAAAATAAATATAAAAATTCTTAATGTAATAAAGAAATTGTAATATACACATTTATATTCCACTGAATCTCTATTAAACTTATATTTGTAACTAATTGTAAGACATTTAAGGGACAATAAAAGTGATCAGAAGAGAAAACTTCTAAATTGAAAGTATATTAAACAACTTTCTATTGAAGAATTCATCCCACGTTTCTTTGGGACAAGAAGGTTTTTTTTGCTTTTAAGTTATCCTAAAAATGCCTGATGCAAAATTTCAAGAAATATTGAAGCTGTAACCGAAAGAGTGTTTTATTGATTGAAGCTACTATATCAATATGTTTATGGAAGAAATGTAATTCTAATTTTTATAGAAACTTCATAAAAATGAAAACAAAAGTTAAATGCAAAGTACTTTATAAGTAGTTGGAAATAAACGTAATTTATCCAGACTTTAAGGGCTTAAAAATAGTGCATTTTTTATAAAGTGAATAACTTGTTATAAATTGACTTGGGAAGAATTATTTCTACTTCTTGTGAAGATATAATTAACTTTGGAGTTAGTGAAGTGTCATTGCCGCAAACTACGTTCAAAGTTAAACAATTTCAGCATTTTGTCAAATATCAACCGTATAGAAGTAAAATCAACTTGCACTGTTTTTCATTTCGGAATAGCATTTGTCGTCATGCCTGGTCGTTTCTTAATAAACCGTTACCGGCTTTGAGGTTTATGATGGGATGCCGCTTACAGGATATTATTTTTGGCGCTTATATCTTGAAATTGCTTCGACGCGAAAGAGTAATTTCATAACTTCGTTTACACTAAGATTCTTCATATTTGCGTTTATTCGCGCTGTGATAAGAGCGATCGATTCTAATTTATTTCTACACGATATGCCAGCTATAAAAATATATTAAACTTTAATTAACTTTAATGCGTTCGCCCCTCGTAAACTCGATTAGTCTGAACGTTTGCGTTGACATACATCTATCTATTTTGGTTACATCTTCACGACGCGCTTATTTTATTGATTCCCTTAAATTGATTTCAGCCGATTGAGCTGTGGGTAATTAGATTCGACCTATACCTGTTGCACGCCATTTGCTTAATGTGCTCGCATACATGCCTGCGTCAATCGATCGGCGATACAAGAAAACACGATATTTTAGTCCTCCTTTTTGATCTTCGGTGTGAAAATGATTGAACGTGGTGCCTGCCGCCATCTATAGGTCACTGTTGGAAAGATATGAAGGGTTGTGGTAACTAACCTTTGGTGGCAGTTGCGGTCAACCGCAAATCGAAACCTGTATTTTTACCCAAATATTTGCTGTACAAGCAAAGGGTGATATGTGTGCGATAATTAACTACCGAACATGGATTAATGCGACAAACAATCAACGCACGTAATATGAGAACGTGAGCTATTATCAGAGTTGAGTATTTTGCCATCGAGCGGACGCAATAGCCTCTTACAAATGCCACGCAGGCAATTCAAGGGCTTTTCAGCTAGATTCCCGCATTATTGGCACTTAGCGCGAACTCTAATAGGGAAGTGCAGGTCGCAAAATTAATAAATAATGAATAATGATGAAGCATCGTAATAAATCGATTAATATCTGAATGTCCAGAGAATCGAGAAAATGTAATGTTTGTGAATATATGAGTTATGTCCACAATTTATTTCGACTATCACAAACTAGTTATGTTGCGTCTATTTGCTATTAAATTTGTACGTTGTGATGTAAATTGTATGTTTTAGAATAATTTGAGTGTATTTAATTTCACATTCACTTTCAATGTTATCATTTTCATATAAATTGGTTGATGTTAAACATGTGAATTATGCTTTATAAATATATTCTGCAGAAATGAGTTTCAACATTGATATATTCGCTTCGAAGCATCCCATAATTGGGATGAATAGAAGGCTAACAATAAGCCTCTTATCTTGGGCGTTAAGTAGATTTTAGTATAATGGACGATTGTTTCCAGAGAGGCAAGTTCATTCCATCGTGCAAATTTAAATGATTTCAGATTATGTCGTTTTCATTAGAATTCATATTCGACGTATTATTTACATTGATATATTCATATATGAGTATTTACTAATGAGAATACTATGGAACAAAAATTAAAACAAGTGTGTCTTAAGCTATTATAATTTATTTGTAATCTAATTGTACATTTTTGAGAAAATAGTATGATGATTCCTTAGACAATTCATGAAAATATCTTTGAGAAACTACATCATTTCTTAACTGCGTAATTCCACATTAATGAAACACAATTAATTATCGATTTCCCTTGCGCCATAATACCTATTAATTTATACATGAATGTAGTTCGCTAATTTATAGTATAAATATTTAATCACTTGAATCCCCTAACTCTCGACTTTCCCAAACCGCGAATTAGACAAAGCCAGCCTAAAATCTTTTGCAAATATTCGGAAAGTTACTTTGCTTGGAATAATTGAGGAGACCACACCTCGATTACTGGGTAGTTTACACGTTAATATCTTTGACGTACTGTTTGAAACAGCGTGGGCCATGAATACTCCGCCATCGCACGCATGCATCAAATATCTACACGCGTATCCGAAGTGCGTAATTTATTTGCATTACAGCACGCACGCTGCAAATTCCAGTTACGCACAATGCGACCTTGAGAGCGCACGCCATTCCCGCCTCTCATACAACCCTTGAAACAAAAGACAACATATTAAACGGGTCCGCAGCATAATTACAACTAAATTTACCACACGAGAGTGTAATTACGTGGTAATGACGCCGGTTATTGTGGTGTTCCGCCACGAATTTAAATTTCCGCAAGCAAGAATCGCGTATTTTTGTTAGCATTTTTTTTGTGGTCGACGTACACAATTTGGGGGGGAACAAGAATAGGAGTGCGAAACAATAATTAGATTGGGGTCGATTAAAAATGTATTCAATGTGGTTGTTGGCGGAGGTGCCGGGAAACCAGAAAGGTTTTTACGAATTGACCAATCTGGCGCCTCTGATTGGATTTTCTGTATCAATTATATCAAACAATTTGGGAATTATTCAGGTTCTATATTTTTGAAGTTTTTTATTTCATGTATCCACGTAATTTACGCATGTATTTTATGTTCAAATGATACTATCAAACAAAAATTAAATGAAGCAAAATTAATGGTTTGAAACTAAATTTTACTATAATAAAGGGGTCTATAATCTAATATATGCATAGTCAGTGCTTCGGTAATAAATTGGATTACTTTTTTGTAATAACGTTTTGTAATATTATTTGTGGTTCGATTTTTTTGCCGTGTTTTTTGTAAAGCTGAAACATTAATCACACATTGGACTTGTCTGGTCTGGCCTGTGACATGTTTAATATTCTTATGTTTATATCACATAACACCAAAAATACTATTACGAATGTGAAATATGATGAAAAATGTAACGTTCTAAAATTATGAATAGATGTGCAGTGAAGTATTTACTTGTATTTCTTTAAATGGATTTAAAGCTGCAAGTCACAAGCTTCAGAGTGCTGTATCATGTGATGGGTTAATGTGTTTCATCAGTTGGAACGTATTTTTATTCATTTATAGAATTAATGAAAAGGAAACATAAATTTTATATTTAGAATTGTAAAATGCTACATTTGCTTGTAATATCTCCTGAGCATTATCTTTACTTCCCTTTAGCCTAGTCGTTCATTTTTGATTCAAGAATTATTTAGAACACGAATATAGTTTTATCTTTTACTACTTATTGAAACTAACAATCCGATTTTGACTTCTCTTTCTTTTTAATGTATGTATTGTTTCAACTTAAGGTAGGCTGTATTTGTATTCTTTATAGGTTATTTACCATTGCCTTGAATAATAATAAAACGATCAAAGTTACGCGATATCATTTTCCTTTAATATCAAGATGTGTTATGACATTCCATAAATCTCGAAATGGGACATTCAATGAAGTTGTTTAGAAATATATAAAAAATGTCTACCATTACTATATGATCCTCTAACTCGAGTTACCAGCATTGAAGATGTGTTTATAGTGCTTGCTAGAAGACAATGTGATAGACATTCCGAGTTTTGATTGTAGATACTTATAATTTTCTTCGTCTGCGTGAATAACAAATACTGCAAAGCTTCTAATAGGGGTATTTATGTAATAAAGGGATATGAAATAAAGGAATTTACTATCAATCACAATAAGCAAAGAAGACTCACCGAGATTGACTGGCTTCTGAAGTGGAGAAAGTGTAGAACAGCTATGAATATAAAAGGGCTTATATGTGGAATATGTTTCCGAGAATTCTCATTGGTCAGAATAATAAAGTTCAGAAAGACAGTATGTCAAGATGGAAAAGTCTGATTACTGAGAAACAACAGATGAGTGTAATGTGAATAAGAAACTTGGACACCTTAAAGGATGTCGGAAAGGAACGTGATAAATTTAATTATAGGAGAAAAAAATAGAAATATAGAACATGTTAAGTGCTCCTCACTTTAATGAGTTTGATGATCTTGCCTCTTTTAACTCCTAGAACCTAGTATTTCTCATAATATGCTCCATATTTTTTTTTAATATATAAAGGCGATTTTTACTCCTTTAATTAAACGAGTCTATTTTTTACTATATTTATACATCCACCATATGGGGTTATTTTCCTGCGGCAAACTTAGTCATCTCCAGTGTATTTTTACTCCATAAATCACCCACTCAAAGCATTTAACGTGAATTTCATTGACGCACAACCCACAAGTGGCCGCTGAAAGTTGTCCGGTAACTTTAACTAGTTTCGCACGTAATTAAAATGCAAATACCACGCAAGCGATGTTTTTCCACGCGTAAGTGTCTTGCGTTGCGAAATTAATCTAATCTTATAGATTCGCACGCTGAATGCAAATACGGCGTATATGAGTTGACAGTTCGCCTACGGCAGCGGGCATGCGGGCGGGGGCATACGGTGGCGGTTTCGCGCGCTCCACGCAGGCAAACCCCACCATGGTGCGCGCGTGTTGGCGGCAGCGGTGGCGGTGGGCCGCGCCGTCCCCGCGTCGCGACGCATTTTGCAGTGGCGTGTAGCGCCGCCGCCGACGAGGGAGCATGCCGGACGCGTTGTTCGTATCGCGCGGTTACGGGAGTGCATCGTGCTTGTGATAACAATACGCCGCGCGCGCAAACAAACAACACGTGTGCCGGGAGTGTGCCGGGAGTGTGCATCTCTACGGTGCGCCGAATGCGGGCGGCGCGATTATGGGATCATCGAGTAGATACAGTTCGTACAATTGTTTAACGAGCTGGGATAGTTATGATAGGATACCTAGGTAAACACTGTGCGTTCCGGATATAAGTTCATTACGCTTATTGTTGTCATTGCTGATACAGATCGCGGTTTGTCCTACCAGCGAATGTGCCAGTGCTGCAATTTGATTTGATTAGTATTTTCCATTAAATACGTGACTATCATTTGCATTTGCAACCACACCTAATGAATGTGGATGTTGTGCGAGTGGGTTTGTTGCTGTGTGGTTGTCATGCTGTCTGCGAATAACAACTTTGTACACCAGTTACAGGTTGGATATTCGTGACAATGGATATTTGTGATGATAATGGGTTATTGGAAATTTTTTAAATATATTCTATTATTTCAATCTATCATATATGAGTTGAGTTGAGCAATTTCGTTTCAATTGAAAACGTCATTTTCAAATTTTTGACTATTTCTTCAAAATCATATCTTGTGAATTATGTATGACGTGAATATACTGACAATGAGCAGCTATGTGGATGAGGATAAATTCAACTTGAACCAAATCTTTTATTATATTAGAAAAATCGTTCAATTATCAAATTAAGAAAAAATAAAGTGAAAAGGTATGGACCAGTTTTCGGTATTTTTATTGAAATTTGATTTAAATTTCCACAAAAGTTCTTACAAAAATGTTGCAAACTATATTTGGTTGACATCTTAGTACTTATATTATCACATTTTAGATTTCATCAGAAAAGTTGAAATAAACATTTAATGTTTTTCTATATTTTTCAATTCCACTTCACAAAATACTAGTTACATATATAGGAATTTCCCCTTTGTACACTTGAAATATAAATGAGAAAATTGTATAATCAAATTTTTATAGTCGGATTCTCATAAAAGTCTTATATACTCACTATATTTAGTTCCCCCAGGACACAACTTTATGGTTATTTCAATTTTAACTGAATTGTCTGGACATTTTCAATTTTTGTAAAAAATTGATGAACTTCCCGAATAAATTTGCATTGCTCTGTATTGATTTTGTTCTCGAATATTTCCCCTTATTATTATTAAGGCTAAAAAAGAAGTAGAATTATTTACTGAGGGAATAAATTTAACACAATTGGGAAACAAATCATGAGGTTTTCAATTTTATAAAATATGTTATAAATAAAATAGCGGCTATTTCCTTTGTGTGTCATTGAAAAGAAGAACGTCGAGGTTATCTCTATGGTCCCACGTTGAACTCACAATCTGTAATCACGTAGTAGACATGCATTTACTCGTAATTTAGAATATGACGAATCCTAGCATTACAAGTATCCTTATTCGCAATAATGAGAAGTCACACACATAATTGCATATGTTGCTATTTGCAACTATTTTCCGATAATTCAACCTTCAATAAAGTGACTTCAAAGTATAATTATGTTTATTAACCATTCATAGCAAAGTGATTTCTTTTATATTTGTGAAGTATTCTATTATTCTAGTTGTCTTTCAATTTTAATTCAATGGAACATTCAAAAGGGGACAGATTATTGCATTTGTAGAATAAATGTATTTTAAAGCCCGTCCGGGTGGCTTAGTGGGTAACACCTTGGCGTATAACGCCAGCGGACGAGGTTCGAGTTTTCGGGGCGGGCACCACACTGTGTGATTATTATTCACACACCACTTCACACATTCATCCACCCACACACACACCCACACTACTTCAAACATTCAACTTCAAACAATTAACTTCAAACATTAAAACTTAACACACCAATCTACAGACATCTGTACTCACTAGAAGAACTACATCAACAACATTCACCAACAATTCGCATCAACTACAAAAATTGTATAAAAACACTTACATGTATGAATTGTAAACAAAAACAAAACAACAAAAATAAATAGAACATATCAAAGTCGGAAAGACCCACAGAGGTCGATAGACGTTAAAATATGTGATATTATGGAATTTTAAATATATTCCCCATACCTTTATTAACAAATATTTGATTAAATTAGTGAAGCACATCGAATTTTCATTTCCTAAACATCCATTTTGTGCTATATGAAGCATTAAATACGATCATTTCCACCAATATTAAAACACGCTTCCGAATACGAGTCATTATTAAATTATTGCAACCCGGAACAAATTATAGCAATTTTAACATTTATAACGTTCAACGAAACACATAAAATTTCTCCCGGCTTAAAAATCTGATTGTGAGTATCAATAAAATGCTTGGGAATAATGAAAAAAAAAACAAAATTAATTAGAACATCGCAATGCGCGAAGAATTAATTAAGTCTTAAGCACGTCTACGCAAGGGAAATCTCATTATGTTGCCGCCTGCGAATGATTCTTTCAAGAAGAATACAAACGGCCGCGTATGTATGAAATGACATTGTAAATTAAAACAAGTCCGTATAAAATATTCACGCTGAAAAGTGGAATTTACTATGACTGGTCATGCGATACGCGCCGTCAGGCTTGAATAGAATTTTTGCCTGTGTTTGCAATGATATGGTGGTTTTGTTGCGTCGTTGCTGCGTTGCCATGATGGTGATGTTTCCTGCCAATGTGTTCTCTCATCCTTGCCAACGTTGAGTGTAATTTTAATATTGTTGGCTGGGTGGGCGGTGATACGCGGGTTTAACAAAGCTGCCGCTTTTCAGTCGTATGACATTAGGAGCACTCTGGGTAGTATATACATGATCCTTTATGGCATGCAATAATGGGAAGCATAATAAAGATAAAGAGAATACGGAAAACTATACAGTATTTAATGTTTGTAATGTAGTATGTATTTTAGTTGTTTATTTGGGCGCTTATTTAGGCATAAAATAAGCGACAATAGCGATTTATAATTTGGCTCCTATGTAATCGTTGGAAACCTTATCGAAAATTATGGAAAATTTGCTTCTGAATCGATTGGTGCAAGATTTGTATACATGGTGTTGGGAACCGTTGTACACGGTCGTTGAATATTTTCCAAGCTTTTATGAAGGTCAAAACTGCAATTGAAAGATATTTTACAACGTGCACATTTTGCGATTTGGGTGGTTTTGAAAAGCGTAGCCGATCCGATGGTTAACTTTGACGACCCCCCGCAGATCGGGCGACTAGACTTACGCAGATGTTTGAGTAAAGCTGTGCCAAGAGTAGCGTTTCGTGGCTCACCTTGTAGGACTTAAGAGAGAGCGTGTGGTAGGCGGAGTGTGCTCGGATTGGTCCAGTGGTAGGTTCGTGAGGTGGAAGATTGTGGGGGAAAACGTTTTGGGTGCGTGGACCCCAGCCGATGTAATTGTAAATTTGTCTAAATAAAGTTAGTCACAAGCCATACTTCGACGTGTCTACTTCTCTCCGCAGCGCAATCATCACGAAATGTCAACGAATGGTAGTTCGAGTCCTGCTAAAATAAAAGGCCTTTGGCGTTTTCGTCAAAGGTTGATGTTTTCAGCAGGCAGGCTGTTCGCAACACATGGAATATAGCAAATATAAATAAAAGTATAATGTTTGTGACAAGTCATATCAAGTCATTTTTCTGGCTTTGATAATGCCGACGTTACTATTTTCAATTTTGTTCTGAATCGAATTGTATATGATTTATAATCATAGGATTATGCGAAACTCATTTTTTGCACGTTACAGCTCCTAATGATTATACTATGGGCTTCATATGATATACCAAAATGAAATGCATTTAGTGGAGAATCATTTATTGCATGAATGGGTATTCTACAATTTGTATATTGAGAAATCATTTTAAAATAAAGTTTCTTATAACTTTATTTTTCATCTTAAAGTTATAAATTTTCATAATTTTCATAAATTTATTTTACTGTAACTATTAAACTAAAAGTTTTCAAGTAAAATTGAGATTATTAATCATATTAATATTATAAGTGATACTTACAGTGGAATGTTTCTTCTAATTGCACTTTTTGTTAGTTAAACAACGTTTTACGGTCCTCGATAAATTATTACTAGAATGCTGCATAAGGTCGTTGTTGTTACGTACTCCCCTAGGAAATATGACTATGTGTGGTGGACTTGAATAATTACAAATTCCGCTCGGTTACTGGCTAGAGACAGACTGTTTGGCAATGCGGACTTTTACACGATGCGTATTTTTCCACTTTGCTTGGCAAATTCCCCAAACGCGATACGTCAAACCTGAAAGCCCTAAACAAAGTGTCCAAATCGACAGATAAACTCCCAAAAATCGAAAAATAAACCATTTTATTCCGGTAAAACCAATTTAGAATTCTGAGAATGCAAGCAACTCTTTCAAATCACACAATTTGCTGATGGTACGTATACATTAAAGGCTACATACAGAAGTTGGTTCTAAGATCAATTATATACCCTGTCATCACGACCAGTTCCAATGGCAAACAATTACATTTTATAAGTTTATTCACCGTGCTTAAAATTCCTTTTAGTAAAATGGATCCACATTTTGACATTAACCTACACCGTTTGGCCGCGAATAAAAAAACAACAACCTTTCCTTGGGCTTTGTTTCCCGCCCATTATGCCTTAACGCGTCTCGACGCGCACTTTGTTGCAGCGTGCCTCGTATAGAATTTCGACATTGCGTATTTCTTCGACATGCCACCTTGTGAAAATCGTTAAAAAAATTTACGATAGTTGTAAATGTTGGAAAATTTATTGCCAGCATCCAGCGTGAGACATGCGAGCGTAACCAGGCGTAAAATATTTCATCACAGCTTAATTCTTTTTGGGGGCTGCGTGTTTGGAGAGGCGGAATGAAATTCGCAGGGTTGGTTGCCAATTATCAACGGTGCGGCGTCGGCCGCCTACCTCCCCCAGCCGGGTGGCGAGTGCGTGCACGATGACTGGCGGCTGAGTGGTCGGCGATGGCGTGAAGTCGGCGGCGGTGTACGTGTGCGGCTTATTGATGGCATTCGATTTTGAAATTTCAGCCATAACACGTTTGATCTGCATTGTGCGATTGGTGCGAAATGTGAATTTGCGAACGCGACGGTGAGTTTTGGGAGGATTGCTAAACGAAGCGCAAACCAGCGACACAACAACCCCAACCCAATTCATCCATAAAGCATGGACGATTGGTTTATGCAGCTGGTTGTAACTTAGATATTGTTGTTAGTACCGACAACTTTGTATTATTGCATCAAATGCAATCATTTTAATGCTCTGGGAAATTTATAAATATGCAAGATCTTAATTAATTTAAAAGTTTAATTGCACATTATATTTGTGCATTTTATATTTTATGAAATTTCATAGAGTTTCTGAATTATGGAGTAATTTTGGTATCCATAAGGATATATGTCAATAAATGTGTATATTATATAGAATATACTAAATATTCTTTATTTATTTAATTAGTTTGTGAGATTATACATATTTCTTGTTATCGAATTTTGCAATAACTTGCATACAATGGGAGGCTCCTGAGGGGACCCCTTAGATTTGCGTGAAAATTGGAATCGCTGAAGGTAGGGGACCGAAATAATACAATGCCAATCTGAATTAAAATACAAATATTTTATACAACCAATTATCAATTTCAAAAATTAATTGTAAAAATTTCATTATTCGTGCATTAATATCATCTTGTAGTTAATCCTTTCGTCGTCAAAATCAAGTCTCTAAATTCAAATAAACTGAACTTCTTTATGTATACACACAATTGTGGTAATATTCCGTTTATAATACGTTCAAAGTTTAAGAAATACATTTTACTTCTTTTGGTATAAAACTGGAACTGCAATAAAATATTTTGGTTTTATGTATCTCTCAACTTTGCAATATCCACTAAGCTAATAAATTTGTTTGGAGGAATTTTGCATACTGCAATCCTTTTCAAGGCCTTGTAAAGTACGTAATATCGCACAGCATTTTCCACGTCATTTCTATTGCAATTGGAAGGAAAAAATAACGCGTATAACGCAGATCAAAGAAATCAGCCAAACGTTATGCACTCCTTCGAGTCCTGTCGCTGGTGAATTGCACTCGTGGGAAAGCGAACGAAAGCGCGGGATGTGTGAAGAAGCAGAAGGCGCTTTGCCGAACACTTGGCAGCCGTCAAATATATGCATGTTATGTGCATGCAGATATTGCAATGCCATCGCAATATTGGGAATTGGGATTCAGGCGGCATTCGAAAATGTTAACGGCATTTTTAGTGCTCTGTTAATGGGACGGGCAAAACTTAAATTTGTTCATAAACATCGTTTATTACTATTACGAACTAGTTCGTAATATTTGGACAATGTAGTAATTTCCGACATTACGATTAATGTGTGATATTTAATACTCGGGTCGTGTGATTCGTACATTTGGTAATCAAACATGTTTAATGATTGTGCATGTTGGCTTAACTAAAGTCGTATATTTTTGTGTTACAGAGTTCGTGTGGAGTACTACGTAAACGAAAATACATTTAAGGAACGTCTTCAGTTATATTTTATAAAGAACCAGAGAAGTAGTAAGTAGTACACTTTCTTTATAATAGAAAAATTGTTTAACAAGTAAAACGTCTAAAGTATTAAGTGATTTAACGTTTCTAACTATTATAAACATGTTTTATCAAAAACCGACAGAAGACTCCATTAACTATATTAGAAAATATGAAATAACTTTAGGAATAACTTTCAGATAATGTGCATTTAAGTCAATAATTTCTGTTTATACCATACTACTTACTTCAATATATCGCAAATTGGAATAATTTGGGGAATATCTGAGTTTATCTTAAATTTAAGTACCCAAACCTGAGACTAGATAGCTTGATATCCCATAATAACATTTAATAACCATAGATCATTACTATTCTATTGGTCCATTTATTGTGGGGAGCTTAAAATGAGGTCAGAGTTTGGACTAGTTTATAGTGCATACGACCCCAACTTAATTCAATATTCACAAACAAAACATGCAATGCGCAATGTTTAGCATATAACAACACAATGGTGCAATCAAACGCACGAAATGTAACAGTGACTACAAATTAATTCCAATCCAATAATATCAGAGTAGCGCATACCTATAATAACTACATACAAAAATACTTCCGCATAATGATGGCAATGCGTCAAACTACTAACCTCCTATCGTAAAAATGTAAAGAATGGCCAAAATAGCAATTAACATTTACGATCTCATTAGCATATCGCTTTGCAAACAAAAAATACAGACATCATTTGTACCACTTAGGGCATGACATTTTTTATGTGCGTAGTAAGAGGTGATAGGTTATTAATTGTGTCAGTAAGGTATAAAGGAACATGCGGGACAAAAGGACACTGATGGATGGATTTTAAGGCATAATACGTTATTTTGAAGCTGGGCATGACATACATTTGACTAATGTTGAACTTTTTTTACGTAGGTTTACGAATACGGATAGCAAACTTAATATTTAAACTGGTCACATGCGTTCTGTACATAATTCGTGTTGTCACCGATTTGGATCCAACATATGCAGCATGGTAAGAAATAAACAGTAGATATTTTAAAATAACAAGTTCTCTATTATAATTATTGAGATTTTAATTAAGAGTTTTAACTTAGCTCTATTTGACGTCAGATTACTTTTTATCCTTACATCGCGTCAGAAAAATTGTAGGAAATTATATTATAGTTTCCTAGACTATGATCATTGATCGAAGATAAAACTTGATTAAATTTTGTAAATGTGTAAAGTTATGGCTGTGTCCCCGGCAACAAAACCGAGTACATCATGTCAGCCAACCTCACCGAGGAGAAATTCCAGGAGAATCCGATCATCAACTGGGACGCCATCATCTACGTGAATCGACCGCTTGTGCTATGGAGCGTGCAAGTGGTCCTGGCGATCGTCAGCCTCACCGAAGCGCTTCTGTTGGCGTACTTGGGCTACAAGGTAGGCGCCCTGCGTCCTCCTGTACTCGCTTTAATTCTATTTATTCGTGCATTGCGATATTAAAGGTGACGCTCATACGTGTCCATTAATTAAATCTGAGCCCTGCGCCTCTACGAACTGAGTTCCGCATCAAAGCGCACCATTCCTGCGACAACCTGCTCGGCAGGCCTCTCGAAATACTCGACGAGCATCTGCCAGACATGCCAGCCACGTAACACGCCCCCTCGAATTCATCACTTTGAAATAGTCCAGTGGCGAAAGACCACGCCGAAATTCTATCGATTTTTGATTCGCGTATTTTCATCATTCGAATAATGCAAGAGTCATATCTGTCACATCTCTCTATTCCTGCGGGCATAAACACTTGACCTCTGACATTTTACTTCGATCTGGCCGCAGCAGGAACTCGTGTCTCGCGTTTTGCGTGCGTGAACAAGTTTAATCCCGTTCTGACTTCATGCTCTTGTAAATTTTCCTCTTTTGTTAGTAATCTCCTCGTATTGTTCCTTCAATTTAACTTCAATTCTTAGCCTCGTTAGTTGCACAAACTTTTCGGCAGCGTAATTACTTACAATGCTGACTGTGAGACATTTTCAATTAAATGAAATTAAATTTTAAATCGACACACAGGAGAGATACAAGTTTCTTCCCTGTATTACTTGTTTAAGTGTACCCGGCGGCACCGCCAGCGACAAGTTAATACTAGCAACAAAGTATTTTAATGCAATACATTTTACTTTTATTAACTGAAGCATTTGTAATGCGCAATTTGCAAGGATTATCTTTATGTACAACGCAATTTACAGCTGCAAACTTTAATAATACCCTTATACCAACAACCACAGTATATTGAAATTGTCTGGAGGTCAATTTTAGGAATTTAATATGAAGATATTACATTTTGTTGGGATCTATTTATAGTTGTAGACATAAGAGATGTTTACTGATATGATCTCCTGGATTAAATAGTCCAAGTATTTTATATGCAAAGTTTGTGAGCAAACCGAGGTTGTACACACTGAAGTTTGTTTTAAGCTCTTTCGGTTCCCCAGGGTGAAACGATACGTAGGAACAATCTGGGGAATCTCCAAATTCCCTGTGTATCCAACAAGATAGTTTTTACCTGTCGATTCAACATTCTTAATCTAAATAATAATAATGAATATCTTGCTACTTTTATCTTCAGTGCATTGTCCCATGCGCTGTAGAAAACATGCACAGTTTTAATTTTATATTTGTCAGTTGAATTTTCTATAAAGAGTTACAGAACTATTGAAGCTTTCTGAAAATATTGCCTCTGCCATATCAGTATATCTACTTCCGTACACGTCCACCCAACATGCGTATAATTATCACAAAACACAATGACATACTTTATCTTACTGCATGTGTTGAACTAATAGCGCGCCGCAGAATAAATAATTCATACCTTTCGTGTTTTTGTGGACAGCGCCGTAAAATATTAATATAACTTAGTTATCTTATTGCGACATCAAATAATACGTCCCCCGCGTTTCTCAAACTTACATAAAAACAAAATATTTATAGAAAAATGTAATGTTTGAAGAGAAATGCCTTTTGTAAATACGGCGGGTCTTAAAGGGCTTTCATTTCGGTCGTTGACGCGATTTGCTTACGTGGAAAAATATATTTTTCCATTTTCTCCGTTCGTATTCAAGGATTCGCTGGAAATAACAATGCTTTTCAATGTGTGTTGCAGGGAAATATATGGCAGCAGCTATTATCGTTTCACTTCATCTTAGAACTAGTCAATACAATTCCCTTCACAATAACGGTGAGCATTGAGACATTGATATGACTGTGGTTTGGATAAAATCGTCTTGATAGTACGCATGCATGCATCTTTATATTCTCTTCGTGAGAGAACAAAAGTTTACACAAATCTTTTTTTATCCCAAAAAACATATTGTTATTTTTCCTTATACAGATATTCTATCCACCATTGCGGAACGTCTTCATTCCCGTGTTCCTCAATTGTTGGCTGGCCAAACGCTCGTTGGAGAACATGTTCGTGAGTATATCCCCAAAACCACACTCTCATTTAGGCGGTTGGAGTTTGTAATCACTAGTGGCGTGTGATTAAATATGGCATGTTTGTTCCTTGGTTAGTGGTTGTGCCGAGAGCGTCACTTGAAAGCATCCCCTGAGTTACATGTTTTGGGGGGTTGGAAGTTTCCCAAGCGTCGAAAGTTCCGTTCGAGCAATTTAACGCAGGATGACGTTTATTTGTGCATTAGTGGGATTGCAGTGCAAACACTTTCTCTGCAGACTGCAGAGCCTCATCTGTACCTAATGGTAACCAAGCATACACCAAATACTCGGTGTGATTGGTTGTCAACACTAAATATTTGCCAGCTATCCAATTTTAAAGATTTAAACTTCACACGTCACGCTCACTTAATTCTTGCATATATTAAACTTAGCCGACGAAGTTTCAAAGTTTGATGGTTTGTCTGAGGATGTGAAGTAAGGAACTTTAGCAATTTATCTAATTTGTGTCTAGAATATTGAATATTATTAAATTTATGTGGAGTCAACGGTGCATATGGACTGTAATTATACTTTTGAAGTTACTGAAGTGCATTCACCTCGCTTAAATGTAATTATTTCAGAATCAATTTATTTCCAAACATGCAGAATTTTCGTGGTGCTTCATATATTTTACTGATTTTCATTATATAGCCATTATAACTCTGAATATCTCTGAACTAAAGGCGAAAATAGATTCAAGGATTACCCCGTCAAAAATTATTCAGACTGACTTCGTTGGAGCACTCTCGTCTGTTCAGACAAACTTCCATTCAGACATCATTATAAATTTTCAGTCTAGTCACTATCAGGGGAAACCCACACACCTACTCCGCTAGGGACATAAAAACATGGCTACAACCAATAAATTACCCAACCAATTAGTTTATGTTCTTTTATGACTTCGAAAATTTTCATTGGGTTGTAAAGTTGAACGAATCTGTTTCAGAATGATTTACACAGAGCGATGCAAAAATCACAATCGGCATTATCACAACAGCTCACAATATTGTCAGCCACACTTCTTTGTCTTGTGTTTACCAGGTAGGTGGTTTCCGGTTTTCCCTCGAGCAGTAGGTCGTTGAAGAAAAATAAATGACTCCCATTTTAATGCTACTCGTTCGATATCAACATATCACGCACCGACCATTCGCATTTATCCATTGACAGTTGCTAACAAATTTATCGTTTCATTACACGTGCCGAGAGACGTGGGTATGGCCCATTTTCCCTTGGAATGTATTTTTGTAATTTTGATTTGTTCCTCCGGCAGCGTGTGTGGCATCCAACACTTCCAGCGCGCCGGCCACCGTCATCTGAATTTATTTCAGGCCACATATTACGTGGTCGTGACATTCTCCACGGTCGGTTACGGCGACTTCGTGCCGGACATTTGGCCCTCGCAGTTGTACATGGTCATTATGATATGCGTGGCGCTAATCGTCCTCCCAACCCAGGTAAATAAAAACCCGATATTTGCGCGACAAACACGCCCTAATGGGCTATCGGACGTGCGTAAAATTACAAAACAATTAAAAACACAATGGCAATGACTCAGATGAATGGTTTATTGATAAACGCTTTGTTTTCTGCCCGGGGTAGTTTGAGCAATTGGCGTTTACGTGGATGGAACGGCAGAAACTTGGCGGGTCGTATTCGTCACATCGCGCACAATCTGAAAAGCACGTCGTCGTATGTAGTACCACCTTACATGCTGACACAATAATGGATTTCCTCAACGAGTTCTACGCACATCCATTACTGCAGGACTACTACGTGGTGCTTCTGTCGCCAATGGAGCTAGATACAACGATGCGGATGATCCTGCAGGTGCCGATTTGGGCCCAGCGCGTGATTTACATTCAGGGTTCGTGCTTAAAGGATGGCGATTTGATTCGCGCACGAATGAACGAAGCGGAAGCCTGTTTTGTTCTCGCTGCGCGAAACTACGCGGATAAAACGGCGGCGGTACGTTATTTCCACCGCTTAATTGCCTTTTCCATTCTGTTTGTTTTACAAACAGAATTACTTTTGCAAGCTCACTTTTTTGGAATTGCTGGTTGCAGGATGAACATACGATACTGCGGTCGTGGGCCGTCAAGGATTTCGCGCCAAATGTCGCGCAGTATGTGCAGATCTTTCGACCGGAAAATAAGCTGCATGTGAAATTCGCCGAGTACGTCGTCTGTGAGGACGAGTTTAAGTACGCGCTCTTAGCAAACAATTGCTTCTGTCCGGGTGCCTCCACTTTGGTCACACTCCTGTTACACACTTCGCGCGGACAGTAAGTTTTCAGATGATGGACCAAGTTAAGCAGGGTTCATTAACGCTTCTCTATTCACCCAGGGAAGGTCAACAATCACAGGAAGAATGGCATCGACTGTACGGTCGTTGTTCGGGGAATGAGATTTATCATATAGTTTTGGGTGACAGTCGTTTCTTTGGCGAGTATGAAGGGAAAAGTTTCACATATGCGAGCTTCCATTCACATCGCAAGTAAGTTTCCAATTTTGCCAAATTGTCTCCTACGATGATGGTTTGATTTCGAATAATATACGATTTGTATGTGATGCTTCTAGGTATGGCGTGGCCTTGGTTGGAGTCAGGCCCGCTGAGTTACCAGAATTCTATGAAGATACCATTCTTCTGAATCCCGGCCCACGACATATAATGAAGAAGAGTGACACCTGTTATTACATGAGCATCACCAAGGAGGAGAATTCATCATTCACGGTGGCCAATCAACAAGGGAACAACAACAATACATCTTCGGAGCCGGCAATCGTCACCGAACAGGAGAAAGGCAGTGTTGCGGCAAGCAAAGACGGTACCGGTCCACCACTACTCATTCTGCAAGTCCCAACCTGTGTCAGTGAGTGTTGTGTGCGCATGTAACTCATTAATTGTACACGCATTCGACAATTAACAATTGCCCCACGTCAGACCCAAATCATCTGGAGCGTATTCTTAGTCCATTTACTCGAGATTCATTCAAATCCAATCAGATCGAATCTGACAAACGTTGAAATTCGGTAAGAATGTTCAGTGCTTTCTATGTTTTACTTATCGTTTCATATGCGGCACCCTTTTGTTTCAATGTTCACCGAAATTCTAATCAAATCGCAAGACAACTCAGTGTTTAGTTGCTTTCAATGTGAGCACTAACATAATCAGTACCTTCAAGTCCTAAATGTCGTTCACGTTCGTTTTGGAGAGAGTTCTAATGTTTCGTAGACGTTAGTGCATGGGGAGGTAATTTACAGGAGTTTGTTATGCTTTTAGCCACGTTTACGGACACGACTAATTTCGGGGATTCGAAGCAGTGCCTCAAGGACGCGTCGCCGGGATCCGTAACGCTGGACGTGTCCGGCATCACAGGGAACCATCTAGATATCCCTCGGAGCAGTGGCGGCGACAATCCTAACCTGCTGAGTCCGGAGGTGATCAATCAGCGGCGTAACTCGCGACGGCCGAGCATCCTGCCGGTGCCGGATATGTTCACCAGCTCGTCGATGAATATACCCCAAGATGTGGCCGACGAGGGCGACGAAAGCGAAGACGAATTGGAGGACGACGTGCCTTGGCGTTCACCCAGCGAGAAAATTGCGTAAGCCGAACACCTAGTTTACCATCGCATGATGCCATATTCTTTCACTCCAACTTGGACACCTCTGTAATCTCTTCACTAAGCCGACTTAATACTTCGCGGACTTGTTGTACATATGTACCTATCAGCGCAATTCTCTTGCAGCTTGATGTTACCAATCCTTTACATGTTTGTATATATTGGTGACGTTAGAATAGGCAATTTTCGTTGTTCTTGAGTTTTCTTTCTTGGCGCACGTCCATCGTTGACCGTTGTTGACTAGCGTGCAGTGTTGTTTTCTCTGTAATCACACTCTGTCTTTCCGTACCTTGCACTCCCTAGGTCCAGTCTTACCATCGATTCGACAGATTCATCAAGACCTGCATGGCATGACGATTGTGCCCGGTAAGTTTGGTTCATTGACGTCTCTATTGGGAAGGTGTTTAAGTAATTCAGCGTCCTGTGTTTGAGAAGTTGGTTTCGAATAAAGTAGATGGGTTCCGATCTTGAGGGATCTCGTGAATAATCAATTGAGTGAAGGCTCCCATAGGATTATACTGCGCAAACTACCTGCTTAGAATGCACTCCTAATATATCAATTCCTCAGAGTTCATATACCCTAATTTTATATATGGGAATCTTGAAATTTTAAGCACCTGTAAACGTCAATATAACTAGATTTAGAATATTAAACTTTGGTATTATTAAAAATATCGCTAATACTTTTACACCATCTCAATAACAAAATAAATGTATAATGCCATTATTTATTTTCATTTCTACCACCTTTGTGCGTGAAACTTCTCCATTTCACCAACTACTCAGTGTTTGTTTGGTCGAAATCTATACTTGTACCCCCATCGAAAAGCATCTTGCATTAGATATCCGTTTTATTGTATTTCGCATATCCGCAAAGCGGAATACCCACCCCCACACAATATAAACCAACATATCGCATTATATGTGTATGTTTAGCATTGTGAAAGGGTTCCCACCCGTCTCGCCATACATCGGCGTCAGCCCCACGCTCTGCTACCTGCTGAAAGAGAAGAAGCCTCTCTGTTGCCTGCAGCTAGCACAGGTCTGTGAACACTGCAGTTATCGTAATGCGCGGGACTATCAGTGGCAGAACAAGACCATTATCCTCGCTGCAGACTACGCCTCCAACGGCATCTACAACTTCATCATACCGCTCCGGGCACACTTCAGGTCGAAAACCTCATTGCATCCGATCATCCTGCTCCTGGAACGGCGACCCGACATCGCCTTCCTTGACGCCATCTCCTATTTTCCACTCGTCTACTGGATGCTTGGATCGATTGATTGGTAAAATGAATTATTCCCACGCCCATTGCGATATACACCACATGTCTGTAATTACTCTATAATTACAACTGCGTTGTCTGGTATGTGTCTACAGTTTGGATGATTTACTACGCGCTGGCATCACGGTCGCCGAAAATGTCGTCGTCGTTAACAAGGAGTTATCGAATTCCGCCGAGGAGGACTCGTTGGCTGATTGCAACACCATTGTCGCCGTGCAAACAATGTTCAAGTAAATACTCGTCGGTCGACTGGCTGTGGTCGCGTTGAGATGATATTGATTTGTGTTTCGCAGATTCTTTCCGACGATTCGCAGCATCACAGAACTGTCACAGTCATCTAACATGCGCTTCATGCAGTTCCGGGCCCATGACAAGTATGCCCTGCATCTGTCTAAAATGGAAAAGGTAAGCGTCCTTGCGCATACTAACCAATCACGAGCCCTTTTTGAGAACGTATTGTACCTTTTACACTTGATTCGATGTTTGCGTGCGTGAAGACTATGTTTATGTATTTCTAGGATTGCATTGGCACTAGCTGCTTATCAGAAAAACTGTTCGTGCAGGTACTCACCAACAACAAAATGGGTTTTCCGGTTTACTAATCTATATCCGTAGAAGGAAACCTTTTTATTCTCAACTATTCTTTTTCTTTGCCTCTTGATTGTAATTACATTATTATATCTGCATTCGACTAAATTTGCTGCATGCAGTTGAAGGATGCGCGAAATGGCCATCTGCAATCTAACAGTGTCCCCGAAAGTACCAATCTACATTGGACCTTGTAAATTGTGTACATTTGCTGGTAAACACTTTGGGGGTTTCTTTTTTGATTAGTTTTCATGCTTGATAGGAATGCGATGATATCGCTTACCGACGATTTTAAGAACGTAGACAGTTGCACAATTGTATACAAATCTGCCTGTTTCTAATTTCGCCCGTAACTGCGTATTTTCTGCGAACTTTCGAATATAAGAAGCACGCGGTGCTGTCGAACTGCACTCACACTCACTTTGCAATTTAAATTTCAGAGGGAGAAAGAGCGCGGCTCGCATATCTCGTACATGTTCCGCTTACCGTTTGCCGCCGGCACCGTTTTCAGCGCGAGCATGTTAGACACTTTATTGTATCAAGCATTCGTCAAGGATTATGTCATCACGTTCGTACGCCTCCTGCTTGGCATCGATCAGGCACCCGGCTCCGGCTTCCTCACATCGGTAGGTTCCTTCAAAATTTGAATGTTATATATGATTGGATTTGATACCATTCTCGGCGCATCCTTTCTTTTTTTGCCGGCTCCAATTTCAGATGAAGATTACCAAGGACGACATGTGGATCCGAACGTACGGCCGCCTCTATCAGAAGCTCTGTTCGACGACATGTGAGATTCCCATCGGCATCTACCGTACACAGGACACGTCCCTGTCTGATTCATCTCACGTGAGTATGAGCCGCACATCTTCTGCGTGGTCGAGCTGCGTGCGTGTGCCTTCCGTAGCATCGGTGAGTACAACGAAGCGAATCACACGTGATTTCTATTCTTGCTGGACAACTTGCGGGGCAAAATTGTTTCGCTTTACGAGGGCGAGAGTGTTTCTGTTTATATTTTCCAATTTCCACTCGTTTTGCCTTCGTTTTTTATGATATCAACCCATGTTCTAAGAAAATATGAGCTTTTGTGCGCTTGAGCTTCTGATATTTTCTTCAACATGTCTACCATTACCCTTGTTTACCTTGAATCTGTATTACATAATTTATCATTTTGTTCACGATGATTTTTTAAACCCGTCTTGTTTTCGGACACTTCTCCATACTGCGGAGAACGCACGCACAAATGTTCCAGACTCGACCACCAGCTTAAGATGTTTCATTCAACCTTACAAACTAAGAACAAACAACTCGTCCGATGCGCATGTTTTGTAAGAGCACGTTTACAATTTTCTCAATTAATCACAAATAAAATAAATCCGATTTTACAATCGATATTCTTGCTTTTTCAAGCTTTGACTTTGAATTGGTAATATACGAGCTTATATAACACCCCTAAAATGTTCACTCAAAGTGTCAGTAATGCTGTGGAATGGTTACTGTGCACCCTGGATGTAATGTACATTTGTTGATGAACATGGCACAATCAATGTTTGTTTTATCGGCGTTATATAAGTGAGGAAATTTACATACGAAAACGAATGGTTCCCAATAACTCTGAATGACTTGTCTTGGTAGTGCACGATTTAGATCTTTGGCTTCCTATTTCGAATAGCTTGACGAGGATTTTGGTAATGAGCGTGTGGGCGTTACGTATCGGCCCAAGGAGGGCACCAACTGCTTGGGTTGTACAGACACTAAAAAATCCATGGTGAGTAACGAGTCAGATGCATTTAAAAGAATAATTATTATAGACAATATAAAAAATGAACGAACGCCGCACATATCAACCGAATCTTGTAGATACCAACCTTGTATCTAAAGCATCAACTAACTTTCTAACTGAAACTGTTTAGTAGCTAGTGGATGGGTTCTAGTATAAAATTTGACACTTTTCATGTTAGGTTCTGGGATTTGGCGATTATTAACTGCTTGTTTTGTCTATAGTATTCTATTAATATGGGCGATGAAGCAAGAGATAACCATGAGCAACAAATCGAAAGAGCTGAAATAGCCAATTTGGTACGATCCAGAATGGACAGTTTGAATCTACCCCCAATGGACTATAACGACGTGAGCGAGAAGCGTAATAGTTTGTCCTACGTGATTATTAACCCGAGCTGTGATCTGAAGTTAGAAGAGGGTGATATTATGTGAGTACGGTGCATTAGATATGGATGGAGGATTTCCTTACTGCACTATTCGGTTTCTGTAAATGTCTATAAGCATGATTGATATTGCCATTAGTTGCTTTGTTCACGTGGTATACTGACTCTGTATATTAGTGGAACATGTTGATACAAAATGTAGTACATTTTGATAAAATTTTAGCTACCTGGTGAGGCCAAGTCCGTTCTCGGCACAAAAGACATTCGAACGTCACAACAGTCGGCGCAAGTCGAACATCAGTTTCTGCTCGCAGAGCCTCGTCAACCAAATGGCATCAGCGTCACAGGCGGGCAGCAGACGCGGCTCCGGCCTCGGCCTCACCGGTTATCAATCACCCCGAGCGCCGCCACTCGTAACGACCAAATCAAATTCCTTATCGCTGCCCGACAGCCCTACAATTGCTGCGTTTCAGCGCGGCCGCTCGAACTCGTTGCGCGTCATCGATGACATTCTCCTGAAACGATCGAACTCGCTGCGCCAGGGCTTGACGGCACGACGTAAGAGCAGCCTCGAGGACGTCGGCCTCGCTCACTTCTCCACCGCCTACAATAATCCGATCAAGATCGCGTTGAACGGGAGCATCGGATTGGAGGTAACCCCACCAGAGGAGTGCAGCTCGTCGCCGTTGATGGCTAGCAATACAGCACTGTGCATAAATCCGCCATGCACGGGCAGCACAATTAGCCTGGCAGCAAGCGGTCTGCCAAGCGCCACCAGTGCGTTGCAGCACTCCGTACTCGGTATCAACGTGCCGGAAGACGTCGGGTACGGTGATGTCAGCGGCGTGCCTGCCGCCCCAACGCCCACCGACCGTACCGCGGCCACCGCTGACCCTCAGCACCTACAGGGAACAATCGTATGATACAACCTCATGTGGGGGAGGAGGATGAGCGGGATGAGCTTCAGGAACAAATGGCTCTAAATCCTCTTTGCCACACGTAGTTTTCATTTATTTTCGGGTAGATTTATTATGTCAAATATCAAAAAAAAAGAAAACCAACCAGTTTGAGAATAGTATTCAACCGCATTTGGCCTTATTCTATTAATATCAGAACTTTAGACTGATTATTCTTATCACTCGCTCTTAAGCCGCAGGACAGACAACGTTGGCGCAGCCAAATTTTCTATTCATTACCAAATGCTAAGTTATCAACATGGTGATCAATTTATGTATACTGACAAACATGTAATTTTTACCTCTCACCTCGCTTACTGATCAGTTCAATTCTAGTCTTTAATTCCAACCAAAAAAATGTTTCTTTCTCTCGTGTTGCCAAGCCGTAGGCGACTTTACTATGACACTTTGTAGATTGTATAAACTTATAGCTCAAATAGCGAGTTGGACTTTTAATAAAGTGAATTTATACATAATTAAGCATGACTATGACTATGAACTATGACTGCAAAATAAGGAAGATCAGCTTCTTCGGAGACAGTTAAAATAAGCGAAGGGTACTCTTCCAGTTATTTAATACTTATCAGTATCACCTATCAGGTATGTTGAAAGTGGGATCAAATTTTGTAGCTAGGAACCGAACATTTGCAAAGTAAAAAACAAAAGCTGTAGGGCAACCCGAATACTAACACACCAGCAAAATTCATTAAACAAAAAATAAAATAATCAAATGATAGCTTACTATAGATATTTTAGGAGTGCCGTCCATAAAGATAACATCATGCATATGTCTAATTACTAAGATCATCAAACGTGTAGACAACTAAATATCCGAATGAAGAAACAATATGAATGCAAAAAGTAACAAACAAATATGTAACTTATATAAAAACTACGATATTATATAGTATATTAGGGAAAGACTGTTGTGGTGTGGTCCAAACAATTCTACGGTGCAAAAATGCACTTTGCGAAGCACTAGAGATGAATATTTACTAAAAACGGATTACGATTGTATTCAGGAATCGAAAACGTGCATATATTTTTCTAATATGCGTCAGAATGAATAACGAACAACACAAATATGTGAAATGTATCTTAGTCAAGTTGTATAGTCCAAACATACCTATCATAAGTTAGCATTAATCTAAACCTAAACTAAATCTAGTGATAAGGTGACGATGCTTTGGTACTATATGCTTTATTTCCCATCGTTGAGCTGCCCTATTCGAAAAGGGCCAGGACGAAGTAAGGGTTTTTATAAATACTAGCGTTAAGAACATTATACCATGACAGTAGATGACTACTAAAAAGAAATGCTAAAAATTGTACATATATTATAATTCGATGCTATTTGATGGAAGGCTTGTTTCTGCTTTCAACTTATCTTTTACAACTACACTATACAATTGTCATTAGTTACCATAATATCAGATGTATACAATTATTTAGACAACCCACTTAAACTTTTTCCTATTGTTACCATAGTGGAAATTAACCTTACCTTATAATATTTATGAATTACGCTTAATATTGTACAGTATTACAAACTATATATCGTAAAAAATGAATCTATAAATAATTTATTATAGCACATCAATAAAAATATGAGATTATGTTCGTTATTTACATATTTTTATTACCATATTTGGTTTAGTTGTATTTATAGACCAAAAAACGTCAATTTCCAAATTAGCACTCAAGCTTAGTTGCTGCAAAGTATATACTAAAAACTACAGAGAAGGAGGGCATACGAAGCAGTGGGACTTTCCGATGTGGCGGTCCGGCTTATATGGACGGAGAGGAGCTTTGTGGAAGAAGTCGTGCGGTGAATAGGAAGGGAAGTGGAAGTGGAATAGGAGAGGCAAAGTAAAATTAGCAGCAGCACGTATAACCCGACTTTTCAGAAGGTCCAGGTGATCGGGCGAAGACCATGGTACTTCGGGGACAAGAGCATGTCTTGGATGGAGAGAATGATTCTGGCAAGGGCGAGATGTGGGTCGGAGGAGAGAGAGCGCAAGGGATGGATGGGGCCCGAGTACACCCGGTGTGTGTTATGCGGAAAAAGCTTGGACACCTGGGAACACCTGGCAGGGGAATGTGTTGAGGTGAAGGTGGAATGGGCTTTGAGGGAGGAAAACGAGTAGAGGTGTGGTTGGAAGAGACAGGGAAGGGATTGGCGTCAATCGCCATGTTAGTAAATGTTAGAAGGAGGAGGAGAGCGGTGTGAAAAGTGACTGGTTGATATTGTTTTTTTTGTTATTATTTGAATGTATATTTGTTATTATTGTTATTATTTTTCTTATTGTGATTTCTTGTTGTGGGATTGTAAGGGCACTAGAAACTAGATTATAAAAGTTAGGTGTTTATAGTTTTTTATATTGTCGGACTAATCAGAGCAAAAGATATATTCGAAGTAAATTTTAAAATTTCAAATTTCTTCTTCATCTTTTGCGCCATCTAGATTATATTGACAAGACTTAATGAAGATAATAAAACAGATACCTGCCTGAGCTTTCATTAAATGCAGCTTTCTAAAATGATGTCTATCTCTTAAATGTTGCTAAATGAGAAAATATACTGTGAATTGTAATTTTAATTATGAACAAACTTAAATTATTATTTATTACTGTGTTAGTTTAAAAGAACTTCAATATATAATACCTTTTTGTCAGGAGCACTTTTCAAAATGTTGCACTTAAAATTTCTTTTATAACAAACTTACTGTACAAATTGAAAAAGAAAAAAAAATAGCCTATTTCCAAGGATGACATTCTTGACGCCTTCTTACAATTCATACAAATACCTGGTTAAAAAATAAAGCACGTAATTCAGCACGTAAAACAATTCAAGAAAATCAATCATGTTTATGTTTAACTTAAATCCATTAATTACATTGATTCATAAAGGAGTACCAACATAATTAACAACAATGTCGTAAGTACGCACTTCTTTTAATAGTACTTTAAAATTATCTACAATATTTAAATCCATTTTGCAAGGAAATAAAGTCAAATCACAAGTTATTTGGTTAGTGCTGCTTCTGTCAAAGAGAGGTCAACACATGCTCCAATGAAAGCCAATCTCAAACACCACAAAACTGGAAAATATAACTTTCGGGAAGAGTAATTGAATGAATTCAATTAATTGATTGATTATAAAACGCGGAGAATTCAGCTGGTGACGGGAACAGTGGTTGCGGCATAAACTCCGAGGATGTAATGCAGTTGTATGAACTTGGATTTCCAGGTGTGGGTAATCCGGCAGAAGGGTACAGGGGAAAACATTGTATCGGCGAGGATTCGTTCGCAACTGGCTGCACCGACAATTGTTGTTGAGGTACAGTATTCGAGAGACCTTGGCTGAATTGGTTATTCGCAACGTGCGACCACAGATTCGACGGGCACCACGAGTACTGGGGTGACGCGCCACGATAGGGGAAGCTCATCGACGGAGTCGTGAATCGGCCCCTTCCGTCCATCTTCCCTACTAATACAGCGTTCCAGGTTGTTCACAGTGAATTTTGGCTAGCTAAAGGATACTTCTTGATTGATATGTGTCACATAGCTGATTTAAACAGTCACAGCTTACTTTCATACAACATTTATTTATAGAATAACGATGTAAGTTGATATCAATATGTTTTAGATGACATTTGACAAGTCCTTAAGAAGAACACAATCTGGGTGACCTGGCTTTACCTGTAACTTGCATGGAAGGAGGATTTTTCCTGTTTTTTTGTGGTGGGCATTTCACAGTAACCCTTATTTTCGTGGGTCTATTGTTACATTTGATGGGATAGGTATAGTGTACACATATGCAATCTGTATGAAAGGTGGGAATTCCTTATTAAGAATTTGTTTTTGTACAAGTTACAAGTACAAGTTTGTACTTTATTGTTATTAGTATGAGGTGACAATTCTACTGGGTTAGATCTCCAAAAATAGACCGAATGTCGGGAAAATTGATTACACTTAAATATTATTTAAAGAAATAAATAGCAATTAGTACTATGACAGATTTGTTTCGGATTATAACTCATTTGAAACAATTCTTCCCCCAAGGTTTGTATCGCCAGGATGGACGTACTAGAGCTTATCCTGGGCTTACCTATTTCATACTTCTGCCAAAGTACGTGATATTTTCGAAACCGGCTACCAATCTTTATAAGGAGGACCCATATTAAACCATCCTGGAAGCCATAGTTTGAGAACGCGCAAAAAATATTTCTTATGGGTACCAAGTGCGAAGGGAATCCACCATGTTAAAAGGAAGCTTATTGTATTCATATTTCATATTTGTTAAACATCCATTTTACCTACATGGCTCAAAAAACAGCAGTTAATCTATGAGTTTATATGGGGAATTGCATGATAGAACATCTAATCCCCAAACGTATTACACCTGAAGGAAACGATGGGGACCTACCCCAACTTATATGGCCGCATGGCTGAACCACTGCTTTTTCAATAACACGGAGAAAGTTGTAAGCTACCTGCGGAAGCATAAAACAATACGACGCAAGCGCTCATTTGACGCACTCGCGCTTGCCAGCGCACAAGAGAGCGCATGAGGCGGCGAGCAAGCCACCGCTACCGCCGTCGACGCCGCCACCGCCGGCTGGCCGAGCTCGCGTTCAGTACCACCTATATTCTTCGCCGATGCGGACGGATACGCATTCGTGCTCCATCCCTCGGCCCAGTGCGACAAGAGAGTGCGTGACGTCGTCTGCTATCGCGTGTTCTACTCGCCGCGGCCGTCTCCGCATGCCGCCCCCCGCCACACTGAAACTTTAGACGTCACGACAACCGCACGTTTTTACACAATATTTGTGTGTTGAAATAAAATACAGCGAACTATCACTAATTTATAACTAATTTATAAAGAAAACAATTGACACGTGTTTTCGTGTGATTCTAACCCCTCACAGGTAACCTTCCACGTTTTATAGGAACTTAATTTACGGGACTTAACCTGTAACATTTCACACTTGGATTACTCGGATAGATATGGACAAAGTACTCTAAATATTTGCGCCTCGGTTGTCCCTGCTAATTCGGAGTTGTTGAACCGTTGATTGTCGATTTGTCCTAAGGGCCAAACGCGTGGGTGCTGTGGGGGAGGAAGTGCGACGGATCGAGACTTTTTACAGTGGACACACACATCGTGATGTAATTGCGGACGATTGCAAGCGCGTAATGTGATTGAATCAAGCGTGTGTGGTAGTTTGAACAAAAATGAGAGGTGCTTTGGTGCTGGCACTCGTTGCATTTATCGCATTCTGTGGCGGTTTTACGGCGCCGACGTGCATCTGCGATCGGCGCGAATGCGAGCTCATCAATGAGGTGGACTGCCCTGGCCTGGGGGTTATCGTCTGGGATCCGTGCGAGTAAGTTGCGAAATGAAGCGCCCCATTCTGGTTATACACTTTTTATTTACTACATTTACACATCGTCGGACTACGTGGGTTCTGTAACTAAGGACTCGTACTTATTGACAACTTTACGCATACTCATGTCAATATGACGTTCTCCAACCATAACAATAAATCCACCTATTATGGAGGGATCTAATTTCTCGATGGTATTCGGGGTCTTACCTGGCAGAAAGTTTACCAGTGTTGCGAGCAATTTCTCCTTTTGCTCGGGCTTCAAAGGACGAGCTGAGATAATCTCGCATTCAACGATACCACGGTGGGCAGCCATCATGTCCAGATATCCTGCGATTACATTTGGCATAATCGTTAATCTTCTATTCTGGGCTAAGGTTACAAGCATGTTGAAACAGAGATCTGAAATGTTCAACTTCTTCAAAGCTTGCATACCCTCGATTTTTAAGGGAATGGGAACATCTGGTTCCATTAAAAACTTCTGTAGTATTGTGTCCTTGATGTAGGTGTCACGAATCTTGATTAGATCTTGTTCAACTTGTTCCAATTTACCCTGTTTAGACGCCGCGGAGTAGAGAGCTGCTGCATACGATCCGGCAATTCCAGGCACATGAGTTGGAGGCCTTATCATTGGAGAACCTGTTGGTACACCACCCCCTGTTGGAGGAGGTTGGGCTGGGGGTACACTAGGTGGTACACCCCTTGGGGGTACACCCCCTGGGGGTAGGGAAGAACCCCCGCCTGAGTTTGAGCCGCTTGAAAAATCCGTAACATACGATCTCTTTGAAACTGCAGCTCCAGTTGTTCCAGGAGTGAGCATATTAGCTGCTCCAGTTCCGCCGTTTGTTGGAGACTGGTCGTTATTTGTTGCGGCATCGACATCTTCGAAACGGCTGCATACAAAGCTTGATACCTCATCCCTCTGCTCGTTAATACTGCCCGAACTTCGTTCCTGCATCCTCCCTTTACCCATCCCTCTAGCAGCTGAATCACATATTCGAGGGTTTCCATTTTTACTCGTTTCTACAATCGGTATCAACTCCTGTGGGATTGAAGGTTCACTCTTTTTCGACTTGTTTAATTTTAGATTAACAATATCTACGTTTCTAACAGCTGTTTTTGACGTTGTCCTACATCCAATACTCGTAGTATTTGGCTCTGAAATGGGCGGCGGGACAACCTTCAGATATTTGAGCCCAGTAAAGCAGTTTCCAATGGTGATATTTCGCGTAACTTTTTGGTTGATTCGAAAAGCATATGCCATTATTTTAATTGCATGTATGATTTTGATGCAAACGTATGGATTTTGAAGAAGCTAGATTTTTTGAAGTTTATGTATCCATTGCTTCGCGACCACCGTAGATAGAATGATGATTAATTTGAAACAAAAGCGGTTTATTGTTGAATCATTCTATTATTATTATTTTTTTCACACCGCATGCTTGAACCACGAGAAACGCACTCTAAACTAATTTATATTCAATTCGAATGCAATAAATCAAGCTACAATTGTTATGCGCTAGAGTAAAATGCAATTGACAGCTGCAATTATCATTGAAAACGTGCGCAATTCAGTTACAAATACAGCTAAATAAATGCATTTTATGCAATGACAGGTTGTCGGAAATATTTATTAATATTGCAGTAAAATTTTATATTGCAATTTGTTTTTTATTGTGCTATGGGCGTATCCGAAAAGTTTGCGGTTGCATTTTCAACTATTAATACCGAAATACATACAGGCAGATGAAATCCGGAAGCGGATTATAAAATAACATTAAAATTGCTTTAAGCTCCGGTGGATAATTCAAGGCGTAAATAATTTTAACTTTTCCGAAAGTGTTGAAATTAATTGATTCCGCATTATTAAATTCCCACAATTTTATTTTTTTTTTTCTTGTTGCCTGAATGTACGTGCAGATATTCCGAAAATACAATAGCCGATGAACGAAACAGGAGCAGGCAACCCAATAATCAACATTTAATCATTTCGCGTATATCATACCAACCCAGCCAACCCATTTAAGGTTTCATAAGATGAAATAAAAATATACTTTATATGTGTAGATTAAAAAGAAAGGAATTTATTTGTTTCGAATTCCCTATATCTCAAACTGATCCTAATATGATTGTATCCCAATTGTATTGGCCCCTTGTATATATTTCACAAAACTTTCAACCTGCTCAGCTGTCTTCCCCAATTTAACATCACATATCCCACTGGAGCAATACCTAAACTTGTACACGCATGTCTACATTCTGTTTTTTGGGAGTTTTCTTCGAATTGCTAATACAGCACGTACATTAAACACAATTGGGGTATTTTCTTGTTTTTCTACCTTACATCGAATGTGTGCCGACGTGGTAAATGAAACAAGGCTGCCATTGTTATTTCAGAAAACATGATATAATATGGAATAATATCGGGTAATTGTGCGTTTCGGTCTTTGGAGAGAAAAATGGCGCATGATTCCTCGAACCAGCAGAGAATGCGAGAAATTATTGCATTTTTAATAATAAAAACGTTTCCGGAGTTTTCTCTCCACTCTGCTGACGTACGTGTAACGAGTTCTGCGATATTCCTGCGCAAACTCGACGAGGAGATGAGCGTAATATGAGAATCTACTCGAAAATGGACGCTATTTCGTTCCGAGACGTTGCAGTTTTCCTTGCATGGTTTTATGCAGTTTTTATGTTTTTGGTTGCGTTGGATGTCTATATATTTGATATATTTGAGTTGAGCAAAGTGTAAAGTTATCATCTCACAAGTTTATACTAGCAACATAACGTTTTTTTCTTTAAGTTTTAGTAACGCAATAATGTTGTAATGTTGATTATATTATATTATTTATGGTATTTCTCTTTGCTGACCCTTGTTAAATAAGATGATAAGAAAATATCATTTTTTATAGTAGTATTTATGTTCAGTTAGCAATTGGGTAATGCGACGAATTCTTCCAGGATTTCTTACATTTTGTATTTGATACAAGCCTATTATTATTATTGAGCATGGCAAAAATAAATGGGTTTACGTACAGTCGCTATCAATGGAACTTGTTACAATACGTTCACTTGTTCTTTATACCAGCTATAATGTTTTGGTCTAATGTATTTACGAATAATATTTACGAATAATAATCTGTCCTTAATAGAACATTACTAGGTGCAAGTTTTACTAGGCAAGTTTTACTATGTTACCCATCAATAAATCTAATGTACACGTATTAGTAATTGTTGTTTACGTCCAAGCAGTGTTAAAGGGTCAATAAACTTTTCTGTGATAACCTCATCCCTATTTATACGAGAGTTATTCTATTCCTGATTTGGTATTGGTCAGTTCTCATTGCCATACTATTTCCGAATATGTCTATATTATCAGAGTTGTTTATCCCTGGCACGACGGATTAAGAATTTAATGACCCTAGGGAATACGAAACTGCACATATAATTGGATGTTACATACCCGATTTTGTTTGTTACTTATAACTAAAAGTAACATTTATAAAATATGCTCAGGATATTTACAAATATAATACACATTAATCATAAAAGTAATTTCATTTGCGCATTTTTAATATTCTCCTCATTCTTTACTTTGTTCATTGTTGAATAGATACATTTTTCACGTATTAACATGTACTACAAAGTAATACTCCCATTAAATGACATCGGTCAAGGTTTGTGATTCAACAAGCAACCCCAAAATTAAAAAAATAAATACATGCCAGGAATAAAAAGCAGCATGACGTAGACAGACGTTTGTCTGTCGTAGACGTAGATGTTTGTTACCAAGCATATATAGTAAATTGTTATTCTATTTAGTTTCTTTTGCGACATATTTTAGGTATATTTAGCCTCCATTTTGTGTTACTTTGTTTGAGGTTAGTACTAAAAGCTGTACACCGCCAATCAATAGCCAGAGTACATAAATCAGAAAAAAGTTGATATTCCTTAGTGACTGACTCTGTTGATTGTGAGTAAAGACACTTTCATGCACATCATTTTGTCAAATGAACGATATTTTCGCCTACCCTCGTGTGTAAAAATGATAACCTTAATACACTGATTGCTTGTAATATCATCGAGGTTATAAACGCTCACCACTCTCGCCGCCACACTCTCAGTAAACTCATCATCGCCGACAACATTATCAAGCGGTGCAGGTGGTGACGACGGTGGCAGCAACGATCTACATGCCTCATCACCGTGAAAATACACACCTTGTAGATGAGGTGGCGGTTGTGTGTATGAGGGGAATGGCGGTACGGTATCGCCGTCAACGTCGTCTCGTCCTGCTTTCCCTGGGAGATATATCAGCGAACTCGATCATGTTTTGTGTTAATGACGGAAATGATTAATCGCTCGCCATAAATCTCGACGGTGCGCACAAACCGCGTACAACACATCACAAGTGTCCCATGAGCTGGGGGGAGAATCGCGATAATTTAATTAACACTAAAGTGATTATGCACTTTTTGTGTGTCGGCCGTGGAGAACTTGTGATGGAAGGGGGTTGGTAGGCCTAAGTTGTAGGTTATGTTTGTCGGGCGCAATCTATAGTCTCATGATTGGTTAGGCCTCCGCAATAATCCCATCGCAATTACCACTTGCCGCCGCCGCACCGCTGCCGGTGACGTCCACTATTTCACCTGTTTCTCAGCTGATCGTATCAATTGTGGGAGGGAAAGGTGGAAGGTGAGGCGGCCGTACGGCGATGGATGCAAATGCGTCGTGATGTTTCGATGATGCCAGCGAAAACCCTCTTGAGCCCTGCACGTAAGGCCTAATTAATTTCTAATGCCTCATGACTCATTAATAACACCACCCGAAGAGTTTTCTTCGGTTGAATTTATGACAGCAAATTCTCCAATCAACTAATGAGAAAAAGATTCTCATTGAAATATTATTATAAAATTTATAAACATAAACAAACTTTTTATGATTATAGTATATTTGTTTTAGTTTAGAGTTTGGTTTTATGCTCACAGACATAACCTTAACCGTGTCATCAGTAGCGGAAGGGTTTTTAAGATACAAAAGAAATTGGTATAATCTGGAGCAAAATATTTTTGATCATCATAAGAAATTCATAATAATACCTCAATCAAAAGACACTTTATGAAAGGTATATAGTGAAGAAATTCAAACAATATTAACCACTCTAAATATCTAAAATATTCATATTTAACAACTTTTAATGGATTTGAGCACCAACCCACATGTAACTAAATATACAATACTTCAAAATCTAGGCCACAATTTGATTGAATTAATGCACGATATCAACTTGGTGGCCACGTTAAAATGTTTTATATTTCCAGTAAATCTCCCGCACCTATTTTTAGAAAACCACATTCATCCGAAACTCTCCTCGTTATCTTCCGTATTCCCGACGAGTGTTGAGAGTTATTTTGTCTTTGATTTTCCTTCAGACTTTTTGGCGCTTAACTGAAGTACAGCGCCGTCGAGTGAGGCGTGCGTACATTAGCATGAAGCTGTGGGAAGCATATACCCGCCATTGTAGCAGAAAAAAATGTATAATGTGGCAATACATGCACGTACGCGAGAGGTTAAGATGGCAACGCCTGCAACATTGGCAGGGCGGCTCAAGAGGAGGTTTGGGCGCGCCGGTAACGGGCCCTCACCGCTCGCGAAACGCTTTTCACACTTTGGTTTCTTTAGAATTTTACTATCGTTATCTGCACCTCACTTTGCCATCGCTTCTCGAGTTCCTCTCGAGGCTTTCCTCGCATTGTGGAGTGCATACCATCAGGCGATGTGTGGCCGGATGTGAATGCGGCTAAACGTTGATAAGTTCGAAGCGCACGGATAAAGTATTTAAATACATTTTAGCGTGCTAAATGTGCACGAACTAAAGATGGGCATTTTTTGTTGCTCTTCTATATCGCGTGGTTTCCACTCCATATTGAATACTCTCTGGTGTAATTTTGTTGTGTATTATATGTTTCAAGAATGAGGTTTGTGAAGTTTTGAAGATGGCTGAATGGCTCGAGGGAGTAGGACGCGTCGAGCATGCACAAAGATGAAATTGTAGTATATTATTTCAAAATGTGCCCGATGCGCGAGATGCGAGACAACTTCAGTGAACACAAACAGGGCTGAGTGTCAACATGAGCGGGAAATGTCGCGAATGTCTTTTGCTTGCATTAACCAAGATGCTCGCAGCCTGCGCGGGTATATTAAAATTTCAAATGCCCTTTTTTAAGCAGGTCGTATATTCTAAGCGCATTTTATATATTTCTGTGTCAAGTTATGACACAAGAAAAATATTACCTTTATTAGATGCACACTGATATAAGCACATTTGTGTTTATCACAACATTTTAAGTTGCATTTCCCTATATACAACACGCATTTTATACGGCGAGGGGTTTATATCGCGTTAGGTTATGGAGATATGAAGCAAGGCTTGAATATACGACTTAACATAACCCATTAAATTGAGTAGGGTTATTTTGTGAGAGTTATTTAGGAATATATCAAATATGTTTTTATTTGTACTTTCGTTTTTATTGGTCCTGGATGACGTTAAACTGAATAAGTACTAGGATTCTGGAGTATTAGATCGTTAGAACTCAGGTAAAATAGCCGCAATTAGTCTAGAAATTTGAAATAGTTTTAAAGTTTTAAAGTATATGTCGTGTCACTTGCCCCTCTTTTAGGAGGGATTATGAAATGGATTAGTTAGGCAAGAGAGGATAATGGACAGTACCTACAACCCAAGGTACGTAAGGGTGCAGGTTATCAGGAGGAGGCCCTGGTACTTTGGGGATAGGGGCAGAAGCGAAAGGGAGAAGACATTGCTGGCAAGGACTAGGTGTGGCTCGGAGGAGAGAGGCAAGAAGGTCTGGATGGGGCAGGAATACACGAAATGTGTATTTTATTTGGCAGGGGTGGATACCTGGGAGCACCTGGCAAGGGACTATGAAGGACTGAAGAAGGGATGGCTAGGTTCCCAAGGAAGAGAAGGGAATATTGTCGGAAAATGGCTTGAGGAAAAAAGGGGGGGGGAGGGCTGGTTGTCATCATAAGAATGGTATTGGAAAAGAAAATGATTTGGAACGGATGAACGGCGGCGAAAGATATGGAGAGGTATAGAATAACCGAGATGAATGATGGTGGATGCGAGAACTGAGGGGAGAATGGGAGCAAGGTATTGAATGTGAGGATGAAAAAAGTATGCAAATGTGGCTGACTGTGGGAGGGGAGAGGATAGCAATAGTGAGGAAAGTGGTACCAAAGAAGAACGAAAGAAGAAGGCAAAGAAATGGGATTCAGATATATTAACAAAAGGGTTTTATTACTACAATTATGAGAATTATCATTGATTCAGTGTTGTTACCTGATAATTGATAATCAATGAAAAAGCTGATAATGTAATAATTATAATTTTACTCTCTCATGATCTGAAACACAAGAACAATTCTCTCATCAAATTTTTGATCAATACATTGTTTCGACGTTGTTGGTTGAATAATCAAAATCCAAAAACAGAGTTGTAAATGTTTTATAGATTTTTTTATTAGGCACAATGAACATTTTCTTCGCGGCATGCGAAGTTAATAAAGATCCATCAATATCCATTGCTGTTATTGATGGGATTAACAATATTTGTCATTCCTGATAAATCAAAATATGTATAAAACATGGCACGGAAATAGCTGGATCAAAAATTCGAAATTACATTCCAAATAATATTTACGGATATGTAGAGTTACAAAAATCATCCACAACAAACAATATGCACAATGGAATGGTAAGAGCGCCGCGGTGCGCTCGGTTTGTTAATTATATGCCAAACAATTCATGGGAATTTGATTACAACCGTATTATCGGTCCATATTTTGGATACGCCACACGTGTCAATCACGAATATTAATTGTAATTATTTTGCCATCATGCGCGACCGTAATTGATGTAAATGCGAGAGGAAAATTGCAAATTTAATTAAAACTGATCTGTCCAACACGATAACTGGCGCAGTATATACTTTATTTTTCGAAATAGCCAATTATTTTGCACATCAATCAGTCCGATTTAATTCAATAGTTGTAATAAACTGTCTCTTTATTGGCTTATTAGCGGCCTTGCCAGCGCGGCTTTCAATTCAGAATTAGTACAGTTCATTGCATTCTATTGCATTCTACGCGTGTGGGATCTAATCGCATCGTGTTCAATTGCGTTAAATTAGATATGGCGGCAGTATCCGTTAATGTTGATATGCATTCACGCAGAAAATAACAACAAGTGCTCCCATAATTGATATTTAATGGCGTCGACATCAATTATATTTCTATAACAAAAAAAGAACAGCGCTTGCAGTAAGCCAGCATGACATTACTCCAATATTGATTAAGGGCAGCTCATTTTAGCGGCATTATGCATTAATTTTATGTTGTTAATTTGCACCTAGCACATGCAAGGCATACGAAGCAGATGGAAAATAAGATAAATTAGATTTTAATTCCACTAGTTTCACGTCAAGTTTCGACTTCGACGCAGAACACTGCATATGGATTATTATTATCCATACACTCGGAAATTATATGAGTTTCTATTGTGTGCTTATTAGTATTATTCGCATTATTTCCTCATTTTATGCAATTAGTGAACACAGTCTGCCTTCTAACAACGTACCATATGCTCATGAATGATAAGGATATGAATGCGCCCTCCAGAAAGTCCTCTTGCTGACAACAGCAGCTTGAAAACATCAAATCCCATGCTATACAAGTTGATGCTATTGAAATCATTAGAAAAGCATTAGATACTTCACGAATGTATTTGTAACAATCAAACTTCGACTTGACAAGGCTTTTAGTAGCTTTCTCTAGGCTTCTAGAATAGACGTATTTTGTGGGTGTAGGTCGGTCTTTTCGGCGGCGGCGTAATGTTTAGGAATATAGTTATTGTGGTTTGTTTGTCACGTTCGGTGAAAATTCGAGGTTTCGTGCGCGGAATGCGCGCCGTCAGGCAGGCAAGCGATTGAGAAATATCGTGCGATAGCGAAAGCCTTTTGCCTACCGTTTTCCCCTTCACGGAGCGGGCGTGATGTCGATACCGCCACTGCCGCCCCCTCGTGCAGCAGAACAGCAAAGCATTCATTGGCTTTTCGGCGTTACACTTCGGTTTTTGCATGAAACCCGCACGAAATGGTAAAATCTATAGTTGGAAAACAAGGTCAGGAGACGTTTAGACATTAATCCCATTAAACATTTACTGTATACGTTACACCTGAAATCAAAAGGGCCCAACGAAGGTGAAACTAAGCTAAACTTTACTGTTTCGATTCTGCAGAGAGTATTGATGTGTATAGGTATAATAATTGGTTTATGATTTTCATGGAATTGGGTTAGGAAAAACGTTGTATACTTGAAGATTCACTATTATTACTTGGATGTGATCAATATATTTACTGTACTGTAATTTTTTTTTTCTATCTATGAGCATTGCAAAGTAAATTTGAAAAATTTAGGAGAGGCAATGGCCCTATTCACAACCTCAGTTACATTTATATCATACAGCTCAGACGTCGATTATATTTGTGAGGAATTTAGATAACATTTATGAAATTTGACAACGAGCAAACAAAGATAACTTATTATGTGATATTAATTTAATTATTTATTGTATTATAATTTAATTATGCGAAAACAGAAATTAGTTCATTTCAAACAAAATGTAATTAGTTTGAATTCAATTAAAAAAAAAACGTATCATTTTATGTAGTATATTGTTATATTCGCAATGTTATTTAAAAAGCAATGTAACCATATTTTTAATTCATTATATTTACATAAATATAACTTATAATTACAGAAGTTAAATATTCAGTTCCTGCTTCATTGTTTTCCCAGTAATAACAAATAAATCATGCATAAAGTATAATAGTCACATTTTCCAGTGACATTTTTTGCGTGTTAATTCTATTATTCAGTAGTTCTAACCAACCAAATGTTATTTATTATTGTTATCAAATTAACTTCGTTGTTTTGGTGGAATAACTCCAGAATTACACTTTAGTAAACCGGAATTGATGGAATAAACGCAAATATATTCATTTTTATTAATGGATTAATTTATAATAAATTTTAATATTGATCCCCCAAATACATTGCTTTACAAAAAATGTGCTATACTCCCCATAGAACACCGTTACCTTGAATTGCAGGAGAAGTTCAAAATGAAAAGACATAACTTTGCAATTGTAAATGACAGTTGCATGCGATCCACCATCCCAAATCCACCTACATTCAAAACCCCTTCACATTCTCTATACCACCATTACTACAATATAAATTAGAAATACTGTTTAATTTCTATTAAACGTCTCTATTAAAGGTTTATGTCCATT
>WSZQ02000001.1:2026267-2141892 GCA_019419845.2 Weissflogia rhopalogaster | reverse complement strand
TAGTAGACTCAACTTCTATGAGTTCTAACATCGGTGCTAAGTAATCAATTTAAAAATGGTCTCATGGGGTTAAAGTTTTAGTTCCTTGGTTTCGAACTGGTTCTTGGCTCCGTTCGTGACCATTCTTATACTTACTTCTACTTGTGTGATAAGAAAAGTTTCGATTATAACAAACAACAATGATGCAATTGTTGTTTGTTATAACTACTACTACTAGAAACATTATACCTCACAGGCCAATTCAAAAAATGGCGGGACATTTCAGAACGGGAGACAAATTGTTATAAAGTGGGACTGCTTGCAAGACCGTGACGTCTGGTTACCAATGATATGGTGAAGAGGAGCGGGGTGTTGTTCTTTATGTGTTGCGATGTAGATGGCAAAAAAGCATCGGTATCGATACTTTCATTCGATTTATTGATACTTATTCTGCATACCTCACACTTGGAATCATGTTGAGACCCATAGAAAAGGGACTTTTATTGATGCTACGTTAGAAAATAAAAGGTAACAGCAATTATATCGATGATGGTAATAATGGTAACATAATCTTACAAGCAATTAAGGAAAGTTGAATATTTGGTTGCCTATAGTATTAAAAAACAAAACAAAAAGTAAGCGGTCATATGTGTATAGCGTTTACAAAAACATTGGAGGAATCTCAACCACAGATCATATGATTTCGTAATTTCTGATGAGTACTTCTGAGTCACCTGTGGGCTACCAGTCATCATGCACCCACACAGCTGTTAGACGCCACAAAGGGAGCACGGGACGTGAGTGTTTAATCTTTACTCGGCGTTAATCACGACACCGCCATCGTGTTAATTCGATGCCCGTGCTCTGGCTAATCGATAATCAGGGCTCGCGACGGGCCAGCGAGCGCTCCTGACATGTAAGCAATGTTGTTATTCGCTGCCGGAGCTCAGTGCTATTACGACTCTTGCGCGACGCGAGTGGAAAAAAGGGGCGCGCGCGCACATTAGCCGCCCCCCTAGCGGCGGCGCTCTCCAGACGTGTTGCAGCCGCGTCGCGATTGATAACGAGCGCCTCTCGCATCTCCGCTCCCGGATTCGAGCTAGCAAAGCACGCAGAAAAAAGCACAACACACACGCGCGTATTGATTCCCCCAGCGCCTTCGACGTAGTCACGCTGACGTGCAGCATGGATACGCCGCCAAGACGATGGACAACGCGAGCGCGCACTATGTAGATGCGATCAAAACACTGCACGAGACGGTCGTATCGCTGCGCGGCGCGCTCGAAGAGAGTCGTAATGAGGTGCACGAGCTGAAGGAGAAGGCCTGGCCGCTGGAGAACCTCGAGAGTGCGGTGGCGACGCTCAGCATTGAGAATCATCTACTTCGGCAGCAGATTGCTGGCACTGCTTCCACCAACGACCAACATGCCCCCCAGGCACAGGCTGATTCACCACCCGCCGACGTTCGTAAACGTATAGCGTACAAACACAAAAAGATCGCGGTGAATATCAACTTGGATATTAAGCATAACCAGAAGGACGACCCGCTGGTAGCGATGGACGAGACGACCACGAACATAGAGGAGGAGGATGTCGAGAACGAACGACCGAGCGGCGTGCTACAACACTCGCCCAGCACGGACCTCATCGACCAGGAGGTGGACAATATTGAGCTGATCTTCACCAACGAGGATACCAAGGAGACCAGCCTGAAAGAACCCCTCATTTCCATCGACGCTGCGTGTGCGACCGGTGCAAACGTCGTACGCGCTGACGGCCTCTTCGTACCAACGGCACTGCGAAAACACTCCGATTTCGATCAGAACCTCTCGGCGGATATCTCCGACCGGGAGCTGGAGGACGACGTGTTCAATGACAACTTCGAGAATGAAAACCAGGAGAATTCGAATTTCCAGAGTCAAACGTTCGACTTCACGCGCGAAAATTCGCAAATCTACAACTCCAAGTCTGACAACTCTATCAACCACGAGGAGATGAAAAGTCTCAAGAGCTTTTATTCGTCCTTTCAGGATTCGAGTTTTGAGAATAAGAGTATAGAAAAGGATGAGAGTTTTGATCGTTTTGATGAGCGAATTCGTTATTTGGAAACGGATATATCAAAGGTGGGAATTCAAGATCTAGAATATGGTAATATGGGCAGACGAAATACTTGTCCCAATCCTCTTCAGTACAAACCTATGATCCACAGGTAAATTATTTTTTATTACTATTTTATCTCTAAAGTTGATCCATGTTTCTTTTGAAAACACTGTCTAATTTAATCAAACAACGACATATTTTATTCTTTTCGGTATGTTTGTTTTTTGTTCGTTATTTTAGTATTTGTTCGTATGTTGAATTTTTTTAAACCAATTTCTGAACGCCATATAGTTATGGTTGTTTTTGAACGTATGTCGATTCATGAAAATAGACTCGAATTTACCATGCACGAAGGCACAGATATTTTCAATATATTAAAAATAACACGGTTACATATTTCATGCAATTTCTTTTTAATTTTCGTAATTGTCCGTTTTCATAAAATTTTCGGCAAACCTATTTCTAGTTATTTTATCGAAACTTTGTGTTCATTATATGAATCCATTCTCATTGATACAGAAAGTTTAAAATCATTCATGCACCTGGATATTTCCTCTTTGGTCTTTGATTTTTTTTCTTTTTGGCGTCTTTTGATGGTCTGTGACTGATGAAACTTGGCATATTCTTCTGTCTGGATATTTTAATGTTTTTGTTGCTCTTGTTCCTTCAGCACTTGAACACAGACTTTATTATATAAATCTTTGAATTAAACGTTTTCTTATTTTCGGTCGCTCGTTTCAACGCTTTTTAAAATCTTACTCATTAATACAATTACTTGTCTTCCTGAATTTTTCAATGAAATAATTTAATTATAAATAGGTTTGCTGGAAATTTTATGAAAACGTATCACTGTGTGTCGTAGATATGATCGGAATGAATATGCAAATTATTTGCCAATTTTCAATGTCGTAAAAAACGATGTTCATGCCTCGGGGTTATCGTATGTACAATGTAGGCATATAAAATAACGGTACATTAAAAAAATGCCTGGAAACCCAATTTGCTAATTCCCAAGCGTCACATAGAATATTTGCTTATTTGTGCATTTATAAAATACATTTGAGTTCACGATTACACATGATTTCCCTAGTTTGATTGAATAAAAGATAATGATACGTTTTATAATGGATATTAAATATCTCGTTTTTGAAATTGTGTGTTCTTTGTAAATGTTTGTAGTATGTGAGCCCAATTTGTTAATTCCCGACAGATACAGAGTATTTTCAATTCGGAGTTTGAGTATTTGTTCGTATGTTGATAATGTATGTTTAAATGACTGTTTTTCGTAATTGCATGTCCTTTGTAAAAGTTTATTTTGTACGGCCAATTTCTTGGAGCCCAATTTGTTAATTCCCAAGGGACGTCGAGTATTTCCAATACGCAGGTTATTCTCACAGTTCGTATGTTGATTCTCTAAGATCTGAATATCATTGCAAATGATTTTCAACTTTCAATGTTGTATATGACCCTTAAGTATTTACAATTTAAAGTTCGTATGTTGAATTTCTTAAATCCTCAGATGCCAATTCGCAAGAGTCATATAGTATTTGCAACTTGGGGATGGAGTATTTCGTAAGTCGGTTTTCTGCAATCGAATCTCGATTTTATTGAATCTAAAAACACGATTTACATATGATTTTCCCAGTTGTAATGTATAAACTGTATCGAGATAATGAATATTCTTCGGAATGTCAAATTACCATTTTACTAATTACCGCCATTTAGTATTTACGATTGAGTTCGGTTGCAATTTGGGTATTTGCTCTACCATGTCTCGAAAGTGTAGAAAATATTTGTTGGTCGGATCTGATAACCTGGTACCATTTTCTGAGTTTCTATGTATGCAAAATAAGATCATTACATATTAAGCAATTTTTTCTCATCTAATCACAGGGAAGCATTGAGAGGAATAAATTCAGCGCGATCTAAATGTCGACCAGTATTGGCATTTTCGACGGCCGTGCGAAAAGAATCAGGCGCCCAAACCGAGATATCAGCCCTACCCTCGAATAGCTCATGGAGATCCGAGTCCAGCCTCGCGTTGAAAGTGAAGATGGGCGAGACCTTCATGACGCTACCCTCGAAATTCCCGATGCCCGGCTCCCGTCTCCGTCCATCGGAGAAGACCGTGGAGGCTCGACGTATCCTGCTCTCGGACATCGGTTTCACAAGCATGGTCCCTGAGCTGTCACGCTCTGCTGATCACCTGTGTCCGACGAACCTCAAAACATGTCCACTTCAATACGGCCAGTTTCTGAAAACGACTGATCTGTATTCGCCAGGATATGTGAGTTGTAGACAATGGGTTTGCCTGACAATACGGTGAATTTAATGACAATGTTTCGATTGCAGTCGCAAAATGAGGTCTGGAGCTCTACGTCTCCCAGCTGCCGGCATTCCCAATCGCGCTATTCCAGTCTCTTCCCATTGAGCCCACCGCCACCGGGCCAATCGCGTCGCTGCTCAGCGCCAGTGTCGCCGTGCCGCAAAAACATCTTTCGAACGACGCCGTCGCGCGTCCGTTTCGCAAACGGCTCGCTGCCGGAGCTACGTTCGGATTGGGGTGCTACGGTTGACAGTGGCGACTCCACCGATAGCTTGGTGGACGAGGCTGAACAGTATCTGCGTCGTTCGATCGACTGTATCACCGGCGGCAGCAAGGATGCGGCGTACTATAGCACGCCTAAGACGGGCATGCGACGGGCGTCTGCTCCGGAGCCTGGGCGGGATAACGTGCCGCCGCCTGGTTGGCAGCCCTTCCTGCCTCGGCTGCCGCGTGACCTGCGGCTCGACTACTGGGTGAAGGTGATCTCTGCCGAGGGGCCGGTGCGCGGTGGTCGCGTTCGCTACGTCGGCCACCTTCTCTCACAATCGGAGCAGTTCGTTGGTGTTCAGCTATGCACGCCGGATGGGCACTCGGATGGCACCTACAATAATCGGAGGTACTTCCAGTGGTGAGTAGATGTATTGATTGTTCTAAGCTAATTAATTTATTCAGCATTCTGATACATTGTAATGTCACTGCATTACAACATTACACGTGTAAACGTAATATCCCAAGAGGGATTCTCGTAAATATTCGCGCATCCCTTTAGACTAATCCGTGCCAATGTTTTTATCAATTCACTAAATTACAATCAGAAAGTAGAGATATTTGAGTGGATCAATACCAAAGTATAAAAAGTTGAAAGTCTCCTACTATTTGTAATCGAAAATAGCGAAACTTCAAAGTATGGTATCAAAAGAATCGTAGTATCTATTCTTTTGATAGTAGTTTTCCAACTTGTGCCGCCATTTTGTTCACTTTTTCTTCCAATTTTTAGCGAACCGAATCATGGCATATTTGTACCATTTCGAAAAGTGATAATGGGCTGGAAGCCGTAAGTATTTACGTAAATCGATGTCAATAATTGTATATTTCTTAATAAGAACTCAACGTATTTCTTGTAATGAAAAACACAAAATGAGACGTTACCCCAAAATGTTAGCATCATACTCTCAGCGATTAGAAGATTCTTAAACAATGTCAAAGGGGATGGTGTGTTTGCTGCATACCGCTCGGTGCTCAATAGTAATTAATATAATTACAACTGCACATAATAGAATTATACAGGGTCTGAGTTTACTCTTCATTTTCATGTAAGCAAACATACCTACAAGCTACTCCCAAATGACAAAATCAATGCCAAAGAATTCGCATTTAATTTACCTACTAATAATGAAAACCAAGTTGAGCACACCTTGCTAGTTATACTAATTGTAATAAACGTTGATAATTATTACAAATGTCTAATGAAACTGTTACTCTATGGCTGCTTGATTGCTACGCCAAACAGGTGATTGTTCAATGTACAATGTAAGGAAAAAGAATCTCAAAAGCAAAATATATTTCTGTATAATATATAAAATATGGGCATTACTGCTTTTCAAGCGCGGTAGACATGCTCTCAAAGTGTAGAAATAGAAGAGAAGGGCGAAGGCAAATTGAAGGATTGTTGAGATAAGTTTGTTGCGCCAGGGATCTTTGACTTCACTTAACTGAAACAAGCGAGTTAGAATTAGGGGTGTCAAAATTTAAAAAAGTATAAATACTTATTTGTATCGAAAATACCTGGGAAACGCTTGTTGCGGTATCATTTAGCTGATTGTTCAATAATTAAATCATAAAAGTACGCATTGTTTTAAATTTTCTATCAATAAATGTAGAGGGCGTATTATTCATTGCCTAGATGTATCGATACCGGTCCGCTGATAACGCTTATATCAAAATATCGATATTTTCTGTATTCGATATATTGTTCTCAAATACCGATATATTTATATTTATTAATATCGAAATTATTGACCATGTTGTGAACTTTTATATGCGATTAATTTTTCCTAAACTTTTGAGTAAACTTTAACTTTCTGATTTTGCTAAAGAAACATGACTGAACTAAACGAATGTTTACCGAATGTTTCCATAAGGAATCGATGCTTATCGATAAGTATTGATACTTATCAATACTTTTTGACACCCCTACTGGAAATGCGGGACGTTCTGCGAATTGTTAGTATATTCTGTATAATGATTGTACTTTCCAAGTGAATTGATTGACGTGTTACCGAAACTGGAACAAGCTTTACATGTATATTCTGAACTAATATTGAATTGATATTGTTTGTGCGAGGTGTTGTACGGTTATCCACCACAGTTTCTTTCATTACGCACAAATAAATGCGGTTTATTGCAAGCATATAAAATAATTGTACACTCAAAATGTATACATATCTGTAAATTAGCCTTAATGACAAATAACCAGATAATTGTAATGTATTTGTTAATTTTTCGGCTGTTTACTTCGATTCTAATGCTGTCTCTCTCTTATTTTGAATTATTCAAATACGTTATATAGATTTGTCACTGTTTCTCAAATATGATTTGCTGTGGTACGTTACCCATGATTGTTTACCTGAATAGTTGGGTAAACTTTCAACTTTATCCATTACTTTAACTTTTTTCTTTATTATTATCTGTATATTCAGATGTCATGATATTAAGAACGTTCTTTCGTATTTTTAAAGGATTTGATATTAATTCTTCCGCTCCATAACTTTTAATATTTATCGAAACTATTGCGTTTGTTTAAAATTATTCGATATTGTTCCACGTAATATTATGTACATGTTATAATCAATTTCTGGAAATTGCATTGAGCATTAGAAGACTTTTGTGATCAATTGCGTACTTCAATCGTGAATGAATCTCAGTTATGTCGCTTCAAACAGCCTGTTGTCCTTATGCGCATTCGTGAGTTTAATGTCAATTTGACAGTAATGTGTGAATGCACCGTACACATAACTTCACACCAAGGGATGGCGCATACAGATTAAATGAATAACGGCGGGGCTAAATGATAACTTTTGTTGTGTGTGATTATCAGTCAACGTTCAGTACAGGCAAATATCAATTCTTGATCATGTCAAAACAGCAATAAACTCACGCATGCGTAAAAGTAATACTTGCCCCACAGGACAAAGGGTCATCAGCCCGCTACCAATAACATATGACAAGAATGAATGTAATTGTAGAATAATTCTGCCTTTGTTTTCTGCACATTTTCGTTTCGTAATTTTAGTGGGCAAAACAGGGACTTGAACAAATGTGTCTAATCGTATAACAGTGTATAACAAATTTATTTTTCAAACAATAGACAAGATATGAAAGGAATAGAGATAGATGGAGTGATAGAATGAAGAAAAGAATAGTAGGCCACGGAAGCAATGATTGTAAACGTAAACTTGTGATAAGATGAGATGAAGGACTAGATCGCATGCACAAGAGAAGGCGGCGTACAGGGAAGATATGAGGTGAAATATCCATGAGTTGGAGGAAATGAATTTGAAAGGACGTGGTGCATCTGCCGCACTCCATGTTGAACTCTAGTGCGAGTGCACCGGGAAGTCGGCGTACCAACCGAATGCACCGTGGTCTCCAGTGTGTGCTCCGAAGTCGACGGCGTCATGATGGTCTCCACCACCGGCTTGCCGCTGGGCACGAACCACCGACTCATCCGCCACGGGATCATCAGAGTTCACCTGTGCTTCGGTTCTTTTATTCCTCGGATAACTGAACGCCAGTGCGCACACAGCAAACAGGATAACAATCTGCAATGATTATTAGTGATTTATTTTTGTTGTGCTTTGCATATATTTTATTATGTATACTTTAATTAAGTTGGCACATACGTATTTTTTTTTAAATATATTTTACCAATGTTTTTGATTTCTTTGCTTTGCAGTTTTTTAAAGAGCCTAATTTTGTAAATCTGTTATGAGATGAATTAATGCCCAGAGGCACACATGTATAATACAAATAAATCATAAATTGCACGTAGTAGTTGTTTCCTTTCATTTTAACATTTTATGCATAAAATAAAACCGCCTATTTTACAGGAGTTCAGAAGTCCTTTTCTACTTCTTCCTCAATCCTTGTCCTGTAGATTTATGAACACAGTATTACCTACAGATCATCAGCGACGAGCAGTAAGAACGTAGGTAGCAGTGGGGGAAGTCTTAGAACCAGCTCAATTATACTATTGTTTTTTTTTCGTCTAAGATGGCATTAGTAGTGCTACTTTTGCTATCGGTGCATTATTATGTCCGTTCATTTTCACAATATAACATTGAGGTATGCTAAATTCTTATTAGAAAAAAATACAGTGGATATTCTGGAAATTTTCTACATTTGTACAACTTGGATGCATTATTCTTTTTTTTATGTTACCGCGACTGAAACAAGCTTTATATGTTCAGAACTAATTTTTGAATTCAGTATTCAGAACTAATATTGAATTGATATGTATTGATATGTTTGTGCGAGGTGTGGTAAGGTTGTCCACTGCAGTTTCTTTCATTACGTACAAATAATTGCGGATTAATGGAAGCATATAAAATAATTGTACACCCAAAATCAATACATATCTGTAAAATGCCTTAACGACAAATAACCAAATGAGTATAATGTATTTGTTACTTTTTCGGTTGTTTACATCGATTCTAATGCTTTCTGCTATTGTGAAATTTGAAATATTCGAACACGCTATATAGGTTTAACATTTTGCGCTAGAGCGACTCGGATTCGGCGCCTGATTATGATATTGTGATATCGCGGTTTGCGCCTCTCGTCACAGAGCGTTAACGAGAAACGTCACGAGTGCACAGTGTTAATACTTATCTTATAAAATTCGGGCAATGTTTCTCAAAATATGATTTGGTATGGTATATTGCCCTGATATTTTACCTGAATAGTTGGGGAAGCTTCGGATATTCTCGTCATTTCCTAAATTTTTACAACTTGGATGCATTATTCTCTTGTTAATTTAATATAAACCCCGCCCAATATAAATATTAACAAGTTTAAAAATATTCGAAGAATATCAATGAAATATTCTGGGGTTTTCCCAACTTGAACCGCACACAAAACTAATTAATAAATATAAGGACTTCACTCACTTGCAGCTTCATTCTTTCTTGAAATTAATCAACGGCTTTAAATTTCGCAAATTCGCACGATTTGGTGCTTCTTAGTAGTTTAGGATTGTTTAACTGATCGCACTTGATTTGTGACTGAAGGCTACGCCATTGTACAGCTTTTATATATCGCCGAAGCGCTTTCTCAATTTCACGAAGCTCACAGTCCGCGAAAACCGCACATTTATTCAATCTTCGCTTCATTGGTCAATCGCATCGAACATCGGCCTGAGAGCGTAAATAATGGTCGCAAAAAGCACAATAAAATGCTCGGAAGTATGGTGTTCGCAGGTACGTAGAAGAAACTTTGATTAGTACGCCTAGCGGTGGCGCGAAACTGTTATATCGACATGCTGAATTGTCTTTTTGTATACAGGTACCTCGCCTACGGGATACTCTAGATGCTAGAATATTGATATTCAAAGTAGATTGAAACGAAACAATTATATTGCCAAATTTGCGGGCAAATGCAGACAATCAAATTACAAACCCCATATAAATTAAGAAAAATGATGTATTTATAGTGACAAAGGGACTAATACTAAGGCTACAAAAAGAAGAACAAGAGGACTTGAAGCTTTTTTTCTCGATATATGAATGACGCCAAGATGATCAACTTGAAATACGATTGATACGATAATTAACAAGTAATAAAATTGCGTACATACATAAGTGGTGTATCAATAGATACAAAAACAAAAGAAGGGGTTGGGTGCTTAATCCACAAGGATCTGGAGAACGAAATTGAGACTTGGGAAGCAGTATCTTCGAGAATATTAATAATCAAACTAAAAACAAAAGAAAATAAACGCAGTTATACCTACCGTGCGTACCAGTATAAAAAGGGGGCCCTTGAAGGAGGTCCGTATAGAAAGGGGTATTCCAATAGAACATATACAGGGAACATGGGGGGTCCTTGATGCCCATTTGACTCACGTTAGGGGCCCTTCTTCGCCTATAGCAGCAGGAATAACATATCTCTAAGGTTTATAAATATGCATGGTGATCCGAACACCAGAAGATATGACTATTTTGAAATATGATAGACACGATTATTTATAAACAAAATTTACCTCAAAATTATAACAAAAATGTTGATGCCCCGATACGCGAACACTTCAAAAACGGGAAATTCGAGATTCGATATAAACTGTCCGGTAATCAAGCTACAAGCATCATCACACAACTTTGTTTTACTTGTATTCTTGGATATACGAAGCAAATGGTTATATGCAGAAAAAAACAACATACTGGCTAGTAGTAAATTTGTCTCGAGATACGAATGCCCCAAGATATAACCAATTCAAAATATGAGAGATGCGATAATTTACAAGCAAAGCAACAACTAAACTGTAAGCTAAATATTGATGCCTCAAGATACGTATAACGTAGATACAAGAATATCGTAAACAGGTAAATAATCTAGTTACATGAATAAGAATTACATAACTTTATATTCTGTTTGAATGTCTCGAGATACGAACGCCCTAAGATGTGTCAATTTCGACATATAATTGATACTATAATATACAAATGCTTCGAAATACGCACATGCTAGAATTTCGTGAATTCGAGAATTTTGTGATACATAGAAGTATCATTCATACTGACTCACCGTCAAATAATCAAGCAACAAGCATAATGAATACCAAAATAACGAAAACTTTATGTTTTCAGTTTATGCTTCCAGTTACGAATTCTCCAAGGTAGACCCAATTGAAGATGCGACGATGAATAAATTATATTGATAACTAACTCGCTAGTTATAAGCTACAGAATTATGCGAGAGACGATAATTTTCAAGCAAAAATAACTACGAAACGGTAAGACAAATTTTGATGCCTCGAAATACGATTAACCCAGATGTGACGAATTCGAAATACGGAAGGAATGATCCACGGTAAAATAATCTTAAAAGCAATAAGATCAACGAAACTATATTTGTTTATAATTTTCCCTCAGCATACGAACGCCCAAAATACGACCTTTTGAGATTTAGTGGAACCTGGTTATACAGGAATTATGAACAGGTTTCAGTTAAATACAAATGTGGGCGGTATTACATTTTGGGAGCAAATCTGCCCAAAATATGCCTCGATTAAATCGACAAATGAAAAAAAAAACTAGGCGGCACCCATGATTTGCTTCATTCTCTTTCCGGGTTAGACAGGTTCCGCTTAATACAAGTGAATGTACATTATATACGACAGGTAAATTAATGCCCTGGGAAAAATTCCGCTGATTGTAGGTTCCGTTACGGGTAGGTTTCCCCGTACAATGAAAATATTAATGATTTTATATTAATATATTCACAAATCGATCAAACATTCAAGTAATATGGAACAAACGATTTTACTTTTTCACTCAATTATGTTATGGCATAATATAGAATAGTTTATAATTCAAGATACATGATAAAAAAAATTAAATTTTGAACGAATGACTCGTCGTAATCATCAACTTTTCAAAACTTTACTCGATACTTTGAAAACCTATTCATATCATTTTGAAATTGGCGCTTTACTCCAGATGGCGCTGCATTCAATGACAACTTCCTGCGAAGTGTGCTAATAGCAATGGCAGCATTGACAAGTTCTTTATTTCCGTTGGAGTCCGATAGGCGCAACACAAAATGGTGAGTCGTGAGGTTATTTTGTAAATATTCCTACAAATTAGTGTGCGCACACGTATAAATACTACCAGCAGTCAGTACTAATAGTAATACATCGACACGCTTTAAAAATGCAGTGTTTCAAGTGCGTTTAATGCTGAAAAAAGTGTAAATGTTTAGTGCTTAACCTCAATAGTGCATGCGTCCCGACCGCCTATAGCATTGTCTGGAATTGTACATGATCGTAAGTTTCTGTTTATGTTTGTAGACTTGCAAACGACGCAATGGAGGACGTGCCAAGCACGGTCGTGGTCATGTGAAGCCCGTCCGCTGCACCAATTGCGCCCGCTGTGTACCGAAGGATAAGGCTATCAAGAAGTTCGTGATTCGTAACATTGTCGAAGCTGCGGCTGTTCGTGATATCACTGAGGCTTCAGTTTACCCACGTGAGTATTACACCGGTGTATGAATACAAAACACCGTATAAATCCTGTAAATTGGAGTCGTCGAATTTCTAAACTTACTGGTGGTTGTTTCGTGCAGAATTCGTTCTCCCCAAGCTGTACGCGAAGTTGCACTATTGTGTCTCATGCGCTATTCACAGCAAGGTCGTGCGTAACAGGAGCAAGGAAGACAGGAGGAAGAGAACTCCACCACAGCGGAACTTCCCAGGTAGGGACAACAACCGCGCTGGTGCCGCTGCTAGGAAGTAATATGTGAATGTTCATATGATTATTAATAAATATTGGGAAAACTCAAAATATTGTGTTATCAATTCAGCGATTTTGTAGGTTTTGATATCTTCATATATTTCTTTTTCTATTATAGTTTAATTTTTGAATTTCATTGTCTTTTAAATGTCTGCAGATCATTAAATTCAGCATCATGCATGTTCTGATATTTTCGAATTCTATGATGGAGTCTTCAAAACGTAAAGTTTTTGCGTGGAATATTTATTTATAACTAATGCAACCAGTAATAAGTTGATTTACTTTTCTGTATTTGGAAGTGGAATAGAAGATGGGATAACAGTTGAGGGAAATTGAGAGAGAACAAAAAAGCGGAAATTTCGTCCGGAAGACGGTAAGCACCGAAAAGTATCGATTATAAAGATTTTATTCTGCACACCTGTTGGATTAAGAGATTTTCAATTTTTTGCCAACTGTATCCAGTAATATTTTGTCTACAATCATACGAAGGGTGATATGATAGTTTGGTAGAAAAAAATCGGTAGATATCTATCCTTCGTCCTACAGTGATATCTCGAGATATGAGTTTAATTCGTACATTCACTTTGCGCCTATCAATACATTTTTCTCTTAATTTGAATGCCATTAAGTTGGAGAGAATCTGGAGAAAAAAAAAAGCTGAAACTCTTCGCCCGAAATACAATAGACACCGAAAAGTTTTCATTTACGGAGCATCGTAGACTACTGTAATCATTAGCTCTGTTCAATTCATTTTCAATATATTTACCAAGGAGAGGTTCACACTGTCAACAACAATGCCTGTTAAAACGGGACGACGCACTATTCAAGCATTATCCTTTAAAAGTTTACGAATTTTTCGGTTTTAGGCAATCTACAGGTTTATTATATTATGGTTTTGACTGAAAGCCCGGGTTTAACCAAGATAAAAAGTCGTTTACAGCGCCCCTAGTGGAAAATTTCAAAGACTATATACATGAAACTTAATTTATTTGCATTAATTAATAAAAAATATAAAAATCCTAGTTGTACCTGTATTTGCATTGAATTTGTTCCAGAGCGGAAATTAATCTGCCCTTGCATGAACAATTGATATTTAACTATATTTCCATATCTGATATAGACAGTACTCAGATTGGTAAACAAACTATAATATTGAATAGGGATGGCGTACCTATTTTCGACGTCAATCGGAATCAAGACTTCCTGAAATTTTGACACAGGCATACCATATCATTTATTCTTATGTACTTCTCAATTCTAAGTAGCTATGCAAAATTTGTTTAATTTTACGCAGTCAGATGATTTTTTTTCAAAATTGAAAGTGAAGTGAAAGTCAAAGCTACGACAAATGGGCTAGTTTTCCTTATGTTTGACAGGCATTCGTTGACGATCAATTCTAATTGTAAGTGATCGATGTATTTATACGACTAGGCTTGACAACAATGATTATCGCAATTATAAAGGTTGAACGGGAACGACAGGAACTATTTTAGATAAACGGAATGTTAGTCAACTGTCAAATGCGGTCATGTTTCCCATTCGGTGAATCATCCGATATCTTCACGGCAACATGTGTTATCTTGTATTTAAATAGCTATAAAATGTTCAATACGGTATCGAAGTAACGATAAGTACCTGAACTGAAATATTGATATTTATCGGTACTAATATGATTTGATAAGTGTGGTGATGTGTAAGGAAGGTTGCTAGATATGATTTGCATAACCTCGATAACCTTGAAGAAAATATAATCTAGGCAATCCATTCTACAAAGAAGTCGAGTCGGCCCGATGTAGCGTGGCGATCACTCCGACCAGTTCCGACGATGCGAGAACCGCCGCTAGCGCCGACTAACTCATCGGGGCCGCGACGACAGTCTCAAACGTCTGAATGCAAATACCCAAAATGGCGTCCGCCACCGCTGGATACGAAGTGAAAGTGTGGTGAAATGGACGACAAAGTCAATTAAACAAACGATGTCGGGCACTCCGTCGAATCGACGAAGTGGTGCGCAGAAAATCCGGCTAACGAGTAAGTAATCCGTCTGTGGGCTTACGGCGTGCGTCGACGAGCTGTTTACGCGCCCCCCTAGACCACCTAAAAGCTTGCTGGGCACCTTGGCTTTTGCACCGCTGATGTCGACCGTTTATTGTCATATCTGGTCACCGTCCCAATATGGCTTCAAACGGACGTAATTGCTCAATTAAATCACGTTGTTCAGGGGGCGACTAGACTGCTCGTGGCGCCGTGCAAAATGCTCTGGGCATGTTTTCCACCGTTTGCTCATATTACGCCTTCGACGCGTTTTGTTTTCCAGTCGTGTGCGCCCGCAATCTGGTGAGGAAGGATCTATTTCGTAAGTTCGTCGCATAGTTTACCTCACTCGACGAGTGCTAATTGTGCGTGTAATTGTCTTGCAGGTTTACCGGACCCGTACGCGAAGATTTCGGTCGAGGGCAGCGGGCAGTGTCATTCAACTGAGATTAGCAAAAATACGTTAGAACCAAAGTGGAATTCGTACTACGATTTGTATATTACGAAAACGGATACAATCACCATCTCCGTGTGGAATTTTCGTAAAGCGCAGAAGAAGCAAGGGAGTGGATTTTTGGGCTGTGTTCGAATTGTGAGCTCATTGATAAACACCTTGAAGGATACTGGATGTAAGTACTAAACTCAAACATTCTTAAAGAAAAAGCTTTAGTGAAGATATTAGGCATTTATTTTTATAGCACGATTATTTAATGTAGAAGCAAACATTATGTATGTTTTATCACTAAAATAACATCTTATGAGCGGTGACTTATAATTACTAATCTATTACTGTTATAGAAACTCAATAATATTGAGAAAAAAAAAAAACATAGCAAAGCTTGAGTTCGTTCGGGATGCTGTATTTATGGAACATAATTTATCGTATGATTTTATCAAATTTCAAAATTGATTAATTTTATCACTAAAAAACATTTTATTAACGGAAACTTTTAATTACGTAGAAGTTTGGGTCCTACGCTTATAGAACAATTATTTACAATAGAAACAATTTAAGGGTTCTACATTTATAGGGCAATTATTTACAGTAGAAACAATTTGGTCGTGATGTACCGATCTTATCAACGGTATATTTTAATTACTCGTCCAGTACAGTTATGAACATTTAATAATACTCAAGACAACTTAACTTTTCTGAAGTAGTGTAGAAACCAATATGTTTGTGTTTGTTTATCAATTAAATTAAATTTTTGAGGTTTAATCCATTTTATCTTTTACTTATTCATCTTACTTAACTTAGCTGAAATCATTTCTATCTATAGAATGGTGTATCTTTATAGAACGATTATTTATTAAATGTAGAAGCCCTTATGTTTGTGACAGTATCAATTTGGGTAAATTTCGCACATTTAATCAGTTTTATCACGAAAATATAACATGTATTTTCGTGCGGAATTTTTAATTACTCATCCAATAATGTTATAAAACCTTAATAATACTTAAAATTTTTTACTTTGCTGGAATTATTTAGGGATAATTTGTTTATGGAACGATTATTTGACGTAGAAACAATTATGTTTGTGTTGGTTTAACAGTTTGATTAAATTGCAGACGTTTAATAGTTCTATCATCTGTATCATCTCTTAATTTCCCATCTATTAGCGTTACAAAAACTATTGAAAACTTACTTTGTTGGAGGTTTAGGGATTCTACGTGTATAGAACGATAACTTAACATAAAAACAATTATATAGATGATGGTTTATCAGTTAGGTTAAATTTCAGACGTTTAATAAGTTTTATCACTAAAAACATCTTATGTGTGGTATCTTCTAATTATACCTCTTTTAACTTAATTAATGTTAATTGACCAGTTTCAATTTGAAACTGTATAAAACATGAACGTTTTAAGTTATAGTGCCTGAGGGAAAGTCATGTATTGTTCGACCAGGTAAAGGTTGCTACCCCTGTAACGTACAAACAATTAGTGATGGTTTATCAACTAAATATCAAGACCTTCTTTCATTTTTATCACGACAAAAACATCTTATATCGGTATCTTTCAATTACGCATCATATGTGTATAGATTTTAATAATGCTTAAAACCTAACTTCCCTGAACTTAATTAGGAATTCTCGGTACACAGAACGATTATGTTAATTAGAAACAATCTTGCTTGTGATGATCAATTAGATGACTGTTATAAAAATAGATGTTTTGTATATAAAAAACTTGATTATTGAAATATAAGCTATCAGAAAACGATAATGAATCATGTGGCGAGTTTATGATTATCTTGAGTGTAAATACGAACTATGTGCTGGCACGTAGTGTATATTGTGCAGATATATACGTGTGATTATCGCAGGTAATGGTCAGGTTTCCATATAAATTTAATATGAATAATATATCTTTGTTTGAAAGTCTTAATTTGTAAACAGTCTGATACATGATAATCGGTTTTGAATAGCTTATTATAAACTTGTCGAATGGAAACCACGTTCGTAGTAGGTTCTCAGTTTGTTAGAATATTACATTATTTGTGTAAATGAAAATTTTGTAGGAATTTTGTTTTCTAAACAAACTATTGAGTATGAATGATGCTTTACGCGAATTTCAATATGGTAATTCATTTAAAAATTACAACTAAATATGTTAAAAGTTTAACTTTTGGTAGTTCAGATTCATGTTATGTTCTTATATGATTGCCATAAAGAACCAATTGTCTATGGTTACAAAGGAATTATCGGTTTCGATAAATTTCGATTTTTCTGTTTAATTTCTGGTATAGAAACTATCGTTACTTTGATGATTATCGATTTCTCCGGCATCTATACGCGTGATGAATAAGCTTTATAAGTGCCTTCATAAGTTTAATCTGTGAAAAGGCGCTAAAACGTCCCTAAAGATCTGCAATCTCTATTTCCGAAACTTGCGATATGTGTAAGTATCGGTACTTTCGATTCCAAATAAAATATGGATAGGTTCTTTTCATCCTATCATGTTATCGATTTCTTTTTCAAAATCTAATAGTATTGATATCTTCTTTCCATGCTTTTGTTTGAAATTTTTGATACCAAAAAGTATTATTACATTCATTCGGTAATTCTATGTTTCGATACTTTCGGTTACAAAAATATCGATAAGTTCGATATTCGAAAGATGTTCAAACTTTCATTTGATATTTTAGTATCGATACTTTCATTTGAAACTTTCCTATTGATACTTTTAAGTTTCTATATTTTCCATATCTCAATTATATCGATACATTCTCATATTATCAGATAACGCGCCAATATTAGTTATTATTCTATAAACTAACGATAGCCCGAACAGTGCAGTATTTGAACAATTTAACATTTTCCTAATTTGTTCGGTGAAGATTCAAATATCGAAAAATACTTATTAATTCTAGGAAAAAGATATCATTTCCAATGTATTAAACAGACAAAGAAATATGTCTTCATCAATACTTATATTACGTATATTTCGATGCTTTTCTCAGTAGACGGTTTCTCCTCCAAAGCAGTTTGCATATTCATAAGAAAGTTTTACCGAAGTTTTGTAAAACGTAAGCGTATTTTTTGTATCAGATCAAAGATTGGACCTAACAAAAGCATCGCAAGATGACAGTGAACCAGTAAAAGGTCAGATCATCATTTCGCTGTTGTCTCGTGATGGCCAAAGTGGCGGCACGCCGCTGGCGATCGTTGGGCCGCAGGGCGAACTGCGCTGTCCGGCGAGCAATCTCGACGCGTCGCCGGTGGACAACGACCAGCTGCCGCCCGGCTGGGAGGAGCGCCGCACCAGCCCCGATGGGCGCATCTACTACGTCAATCACAGTACGAAGATGACGCAGTGGACGCGACCGACGACGACGAACGCGAAGAATCGCAACGGTTCGGCGGCCCGCAATCAAACGGCGCGCAACAACGTCGACAACCAGAACAACAATTCGGTGATGAACAACAACGTCGACGAGGTGGTGATGTCGCCCAGCTCGAGTACGTCGCCAACGACGCCGGTGGCGCTGAGTAGTCCACAGAAGGAGATCATTCCGACGACGGGGCGACCGGCGAACAACAGCGGCAGCAACAACGCGTTCGCCATCTCGCCGACGAGCGCCGCTCTGCCGATGATCCCGCCGAATAACATCAGCCTCAACGCGCCGGCGAATTCCACCAGCGTGGTGCAGGCGGTGCCGGCGACGCCCGGGCCGCCCCAGCTTGCGGTTAGTCCGCAGGTGCAACGTGGTGTGACCAGGGATCGGCGGCAGCGCAGCGGCGAGGAACGGCGTGACGGCAGCGGGCGGCGGCGATCGGGGCGTAATCGAAACGCACCGGCGCCACCGCCCCCAAATGGTGTTACGGCGGCACCTGCGATGAGCTTTGACCTCCCTGGATACGGTAAGATTATTTTTAATCATTGCTTACAGTCTCACTGATGATACATCCATGACAATGTGCTGTAAACTTATACTTACACTTCGATTTATGGACTTCCAATTCGATTGATAATTGCAAACAAATAGCGTTACTTGGGTGACCAAGATCTAAACAATATCATTTATCATATCATAAATTAATTTTAAATATGATTCATTACTTAGAAATTAAATTGAATCGATTGAACTATTGGTATCACTTGTTGATACTCGGCAAATATAACAAACACGTTGGTTTCTATCAACTCACGTGCCAATTATCCAAAAATAGTTCGATTGCTAATGGAATTAACAAATGATTATAAAATTGTTATCAAATGTCGACGAGTTCATACGTCTGATATGCGTAAGAAACGCAAAAGGTTACCTAAAATACTACTACCTAAAATTTTGAGGAAACATCAAAACGCGACTTAAAATAATCGATTGTCAACAAAACAATAAATGCTTTGTGTTCTGTGGATTGCTAATTCGTATTAATTCCGATTTTGATGGGGAGATAGATCTCTGCCAGAATTTAAAAGAAATTGTGCCAATTATTTACTTTCATAAAGTGTTATCTCATGAAATCCAGCAATTAGTAAATACTTTGAAAAATAATACAAATACAGATGGCGGTACTTTTAAATGTCTGTACCATATTAATGCTTCATTCCATACATTGATGCCGATAGTTTCCGTAACAGAAAACGATGATTTTAAATGAATTCACTATTGGTATCAAAAGTATCGTTAGTTTCATTCCATACCTTGATTTCGATATTTTTTGGAGTATCCATATTTTCTATGGTATGGTATTTCTAAGAAATCTTTGGAAAATCGATTTAAAACTACAAAACATTCAAATAATTTCTAATAGATGATTTGATTGGCCTTTTTAGCCGACTGAGTTACTATAGAAACTCAAAAATCTTCTCTTCTTGCACCCTGCTATCCTCAATGTTCCACAGCAGTCTGATAATTGTTTAGGCAAACTTTTCCTTCAAAGACATGGGATTTCAGAGTATTTAAATAAATTTCCTGCTGGCCAACAGCAACATTGAATTCTTCTAATCAATAGTCATGTAGCTTAAAAGAAATTGGATACTGTATAGACTCAGTTGTCGTTGAGCCATTTTAAAAACAAGTATACTTAAGTGTAACTATACTAACAATGTTTACTAATAAACATTGATATAAAAAGAGCATGTAACATGGAGAATTCTTCGTAATTTTGCCAGAATTACGTACGACTCAGCAAGGACAGGTGTACTTCTATCATAAACCGACGGGAGTTTCCACCTGGCATGATCCACGCCTTCCTAAGGACTTGTCTTCTCTGGGAATAGCCCTGGATCAGATTGGACCTCTTCCTCACGGTTGGGAGCAACGGCATACGGCATCTGGCAGAGTAAGAGTCAAGCCTTTAAGCAGCATTTTGCAAATTTTAAGTCATTTTAACTAAGTTGAGTGTATTTACACGTTTTTTTCATGTAGACATATTTCGTCGATCACAATCATCGTACAACGCAATTCACCGATCCCCGAATGAATTCGGAAATACTCACCAACATCCTAAAGAGACAGGCACCTTCCACATCGTCGGTGCCGACGTCGACGAGCTGCACGACCACGACGGCGTCGCTGACGACGCCAGCGCCGGCGACCGGTAATGCACCCAATAAGCCCGCCGGCAACAGCCAGCCGCCTCACGTGCATCATCCACCCCCGACGACGCCCGCCTCCACTGCCACGCCGCCAGCGCCGGCGTCATGCGGTGCGCTGACGCACGTGACTCCCACCACGCCTATGTCGCCGCCGCGTCAACGCGATCAAGACCTACCGCAAGGTCTGCTCATCGATGCTGAGCTGCTGCCTAAATACCGACGAGATCTGGTGGGCAAACTGCGTGCGCTACGTGCTGAACTCACCACGCTACAACCGCAGAGTGGCCATTGCCGGCTGGAGGTCTCACGCAATGAGATCTTCGAGGAGAGCTATCGGCTGATCATGAAAATGCGTCCGAAGGATATGCGTAAGCGGTTAATGGTGAAGTTCCGCGGCGAAGAAGGTCTCGACTACGGCGGCGTAGCGCGCGAATGGCTACACCTGCTCTCGCGTGAGATGCTCAACCCGCAGTATGGCCTCTTTCAATACAGCCGCGACGATCACTACACACTCCAGATCAATCCGGATTCGTCCGTCAATCCCGAACACTTGAGCTATTTCCACTTTGTAGGGCGAATACTCGGCATTGCCGTGTTTCACAACCATCAGCTCGAGGGTGGGTTTACCATGCCTTTCTACAAGCAGCTTCTGAATAAGCCCATCACCCTTTCGGATATTGAAGGCGTGGATCCTGACTTGCATCGTAGTCTCACATGGATGCTGTATGTATATTTAAAGTAGATCGCTAAGAAGTTAACATCAAATTATTATATGGTGGACGTAATCATTAGATAATGCTCTTCATAGAAAAATATATAATATGCTATCTTATCGGCTAAAAATAGGTATAATTGCAAATAATTTGTTATTTTCTTCTTTAGGCAAAACAATATTGATGGCGTATTGGATACGACGTTCTCCGTCGAGAACAACAGTTTCGGGGTGATCCGAGTGCATGAGCTGAAATCGAACGGTGTTTCGATCGCCGTTACCGAAGAGAACAAGCGCGAGTACGTCAAACTGTATGTGAACTATCGTTTTATGCGCGGCATTGAGCAGCAATTCCTAGCGCTTCAGAAGGGCTTTACCGAATTAATACCGTTGCACTTGCTGCGACCTTTCGACGAGCGGGAATTGGAGCTTGTTATTAGCGGTATCGGCTCTATCGATATCAATGATTGGAAAACGCACACAAGGTACGTTTTAAAATTACATATTCTTCAAGTTTATATTGAAAAGAATATTAGTGGAGTTACGTATCACTATCACAGTTGTGGAACTCGATAAAATATATTTTCGAAATAACTGTCGGCTCATGGTCAATTTAAATTTGTTTTTATAAAAATTCATTAATGCATTCCAAAAAACAGCGAGATTAATGCATGCTTCATTTGATATGGAGAGGTTTTCTCCAATTACTTCATGTTCACACGACAAGATTAATGCATGATGAATGGAAACTTTTTCAATAATGCAGGCAATAGCTGCCAAAAACAAGTTATTTTGTGTCATGCACATTGGATAATAAATATCCAACTGATCCAATTGAAAATATAACGATTCCTCAATTGTTTTAGGTTAAACTTTTATATTAATTTGAAATTACTGGTATTTGGATACTGGTAAAGTTAACAAAGAAATATCGCTTTATTTTATTGTAAAAGGGGAAAAAATTTACGAAATGACATGTTAAGACATGTATAAAATGAAATTGCCCGGTTATTAACTGGTAAACCGATGTTGGAAATTTAATATTTGAACTCAAGAACTTTGCTTGTGCAGTCCAGCAATTAGAGGCATTCGGCCGGAATCGGAATTAAAAAGCGAAAGTTTCCCCTAAAAAATATTATTTTTGGAGGTACCTTTTATTTTTGTTTGATTTTAATTACTCATAATTAGCGCAAATTGTAATTGCGGTTATAGAACTCTCGACGTTTTCTATCTTGTACAGAGTAACGCTTAATATTGCACGTTATAGATTAAATTTACACTAATTCGATCATAGAAAATGTCAAATGGTCTACCCCATGTCTGCGTCACGTCAGTTACGACATGAATAGATGGGAATCCCATTGTGCTATATTTGAACCACATGCATGTAAATACCCGGCATTGACATGTATTTAAATTGATTAAAATGTATTAAGCGTTCGGTTGATCCGAAAAAGCGGAGTAAATTCACATTACTTCGACGGTTCTGGTTCTTTAGAATTTGTCCTTTATATGAGGTTGTCATAATTATCAGGTGTCCCTATTAAGCCGAGTTTATTGTAAAGTATCTACAGAGTTTAACATAGGCAAGCAATATTACGACCCCATCGAGGCTCCGAATCCGTGACGCTCGAGTGCAAAGGGTTGAATTACCAAATTCATTGACGTATTAATTCATTCCAATGGTAAATTGTCAACTGACTCGCTAAATTTGGTAAAATTACCGTGGGTCAAATATGTTTTAATTAGAACACATAAAAAATCACAATCATAGTAGACATAAAAAGTACTATCAAATAATCTAGGTAATAACCGGTTAACCGACATATATGGCTAATTAAATTACGCCAACAAAGGAAAAACAGGTAAATTTACACAAAAGTAACGTCTCTGTTTATTGCAAAATTGTCTAGCAAACTTTCAAAACTTGACTTGTAAAGAAGCGTGTTAAAAGTAGAAAGCAAAGAGAAATTCCACAATTGGTTAGGAATGTATAAAATCAATTTATAATCTTTTTATTGTAGACTGAAACACTGTACGGCCGAAACGCCAGTGGTGCAATGGTTCTGGAAGGTGGTGGAGTCGTACTCGGAGGAGATGCGCGCCCGCCTCCTGCAGTTCGTCACCGGGTCGTCGCGCGTGCCGTTACAAGGATTTCGCGCGCTGCAGGGAAGCACAGGCGGCGCCAGCCCGCGCCTCTTCACCATCCACTGCGTCGACGTGTCGCCGCAGAATCTGCCCAAAGCGCACACATGCTTCAATCGCATCGACATCCCGCCGTACGAAAATTTCCAAATTCTGTGTGATAAATTGACTCAGGCAGTCGAAGAGACTTGCGGTTTTGCCGTCGAATGATGAGGCGCGAAATCCACATAACACGCACGCACCATGCGTACGAGCCACGTCTGCATCAATTATGATCAAGTACACAAAAACACACATATACACGCTACACATTCCTGCCTACCGTCAGGTTTGCCTGCATCATTGTAATCTTTCGCATACCCAGTGAATCCAGTTAAATTGCGTTAGATCTTCTTGCAATCGAATGCCTTCCCTTGGGAAACGTGCCAGGCGCATTATGTTAACACTGTAATATTTAAGGGATTGTAATTTGTTGTAGTTGTACGTTACTAGTAAAATGCTGCCTGGCCCTGGTTTCTCGAAGAAGGCGTAGGTTTTAGAGGGTGGTGGCACAATTGCTGGCAAATCCGACTGCTGACGTGCAGCTCCTCAAGATACGCAATGTCTTGCTAAGTTATTCCCGTTCATCTGCATGCGAATGCGTAGTATCCGTGTAGCAGTAGTCTGATCTGTCACGTTATGCCGCAGCCTTACATATCCAGCAGATAAACAACTAAATGGAGTAGATACTTCTACGAAGCATATCATTTAGTCAAACATGTTGAAATCGATAAGAAATAACACAATTTGGAGTGCCTTGGCGCGGATTTAAGCGTATCATGCAACCCAACTGAACATTTTTGTTCGGTCTGTTCTCGAAACATGTTTGACGATATTGCTGCTAAGCATAATCAAGTCATAAATCGGGTGACATCTGCCCACCAACCCATCTAGCGAATGCGCTAGTACCAGCGTAATACACGTCCGATTTGACCAATAAGACCGCGGCCTAAATATTGAAGCACGATTTACGGTTACTATTATACAAGAAATTAGGATAAATCAATTGAAATTCCATGATCGAGTGTGGTCCATCACAAGTGCCTATTGCTAGTCAAAATATCTTCCCACCACAAAAAAGAAACAGAAGGATAGTTAAAATTACGACACAATTTTCGAGACGATTCAAACATTTGAGATTGAACATATTTGCTTAGGATAATTAAAAGACAATAGGTAGTTAACTACAAATTTACAAATTCTGACCAATCGGTTTAAATAAAGGTGTACCAACTACTACCTTAACATTTGAAAAGTGCACACATGTGTTCGTTTTGAAAGAGAACACGCTGAGGGCGATTATCCCCAAGTTACATTAGCTTTGAATCTTTGCTTTATTTTCCTTGTTTTGGTTAACTCATTAACTTTTTTTATGCTTCAGAGGCGCCGCTATTTGAAATTTGCTCCACCACAAATTTCTCGGAAATTCCTTAGTTTCAGAGCGCACTGACGACACGAGTGCCTCTATTGCTACCCAGAATGCGCGCCATTTTTTAACTTTGACTTAGTCATCTGTGTTTATTTTATTTTTATCCATGCTACCCTTATCGGACTATGTCAATAAAAGGGGTTTAAATTTCTGCCCACCCCCAGTGCAATGTTGCAATAAAATTTGGCACATAAGAGCACATAGATACACGTGTTGCTTCAATGTGATGCATTATTTCATCCCGTGCTTGGATTTACAGAGAAAGTGCACAATGCGCATTCACTTCATGTAAATAGTAAATAACTGAGTGTTATTTTCGCACTGCTACGGTCGATTAGCGCACGTTGATTGGCGGGATACTATCTGATCCCTCCCCAAAATAGCAGTATCCAGCGTTACGATGCCCATTTCTTGGTGCACGCCAAGGAGGAACACCAGAAAGAATAGCAATAAAGCAAGTTAGCATTTAGTGGTTATTTTGTGTTTATATATTACGCTTTTTGCGGCTGCATTGGCACAGGCAAACTTCTTCACTGGGGTTTGAATATATCATGATGAGATTATATAGTAGTAATTGATTTCTAACGAACATAAGGCATACAATAAGCAGCACCATTTTGTACATAATTATATAATGAAAATTCAACAAGAATGCTATTACATCACAAACATATTTTAAACATTAAAAAATGGATAGTATATATTTAATAAATTATAATAATGTTAGTGTTGTTTTATTCGCGTATTTTTATAACTGCATTAAGTGTGTTTGGTAGTATATTGCTGTACTGTCATTTAAAGTTGCCGTGCGAACCTTGTGCGGATATGTCCAATCGTTTTATTTATCACCCATTTTCCAATTTTGATATTTAACTCAACTTCAATTCTCGGCCAATCGTAATACATTCTCTTCTATTACTCCTTTTATTTTTTATTTCCTTCGACTTTTGATTTGTTTCCGTTGTTATTTTATGAGGTAATGCATGTATGTTTGATATAATAACGCAAAGCAGTGAGTTTCCTTTGCAAAGGGTCGCATTGCAGAATTCTGTGGACGTAAATGAAGAAGACAACAATTCACATCCGAAGATTTAAGCTTTAATGCAATTATCCACAGCTATCTATCAGCGATGAGCAACCCGATACCCGCCGAACATATATGTGCGTTCCATTACTCACTCGTTATAAAAATCAACAATAATTTCATAAAGTTTACTCATTTAACTTTGGTACCGATAATGTCTCAACTTTGACACTCTAGTGTATACATGATAGTTAAAGTCGATTGAAATAAGCAGCCACGTATTTCTATCGATTTTAACCCGGTGGTTCAGTGAACCCGGCAGACATAGATCTTAGGATTGTTAATATAATCAAAAGTATTAGTATCTAATTCTGTCGGGCGATTTTTTTTGTAACGAGTAAGTAATGTCCCAAACGGAGAATCGCCAGCCGTCAGTCCGAAAATGTCCCAAACGGGACCCACTTATATCAAAGTTCCAAGGGGTCCCTGTGTTCATTCCGTCAATGTCTCATGGGCTTAGAAAAGAGTATTATAAAATGTCGAAAAGGAATATTTTCGGAGTACATGATTTTTAAGGAATACAAGTCATGAAAAAGGACCTTTATTGGCATTCAGTTCTGCAATAGCCTTTTCATATTTCCATTTACATAAGGCATAGTAACAAAAAAAAACTTAACAATTTAATGGCCTATAAAAATTCATACCCGAATAAACCTAGTTGTAAGAGAATTTCCCACTTTAACAGAGCAACTCCGCCCGCCGTCAATAGCCGGCTTACCCTGATTTTGCTTCCATCCAAATCTTTATCATTCATATCTATATAATCTGTGGGGTACGGTGTGCCGTTGATAGCGAGTAATGATGCAATTGTTTAGGAATGACGAATAGTTCATTATCGTACAAGCTCACGATGGAAAGACGAAGGGAACAGTGATGTTGCGCGTTCGATAGCAGAAAACTAAGTCCTCGAGGTAAAGAAATATGAAGACCTAGAGGGTGCATTAAAGAAAGAGCGATAGCATAAGTAAGTCAGAGAAAAACCGCTAGGGTCCAAGAGAAAGATATACATGCGCTTGGAATGTATGCAAAGAGTAGAAACAGATGTGTAGGTTTGGAAGATTTACAGAGTTGAAATTGAGAGAATAGACAGTGGAAAAAAAAAACAAAATCTAATGTTAATGTGTGAAGATGAACCACAAATCTATGCATTCGTCCTCCATGCCCTAACAGGTGAAAGGCTATGTAAATGCCCATATATATAAGCAACCTTTATGTTGGCATTCACATATCCCCTTTATACATGTCAACCTACCCTCTCTTCTATACATTGATGTAATTCATTCAAACCTAATTATACAATAAATACATTCATACAATATTCATAACACATTTATACTTATATACTATAGAAACTCACAACAAAGCTCAATGCAAAACCTACCAGTTCATCCATCGTCAGAATCGTATTCCCCCCATATCGTATAAATCGAGATTTTAAAAATCTTTAGAGATGATTTAAAAAAATGCAAACCTACTCTAAGAATTTCAAAGAATTCTTGGACAAATTATAGAGTGTATTGTCATGTAGACAATACACTGCACTGATATATTTCTGCTTCCAGAAAAATTTACCTACGAGGCGTATTTATATAGTTTAATGATCTAGATACACTATGTTTGAAAATTGTCAGATGCTGACAATCTGTTCAAAATTACCCGTGTCAACCACATTCTGTAATGTTCATCATAATGCTTACAGTCCTTTACATCAAACTATTTACAACAAAACATTCCAAAAGCATGTAAAAAAGTATTTATCAATGAGAGCATAACATTTTATTCGATCATCATAAATCATACACAAACACTAATATCTTTAGAGAACCATATTATTTATTGAGAAAAATTACAATCAGGTAATATTGCAAATTGTCATCTGCTGCTTTTCATTTCAAAGTATTCTGTACAAGATAATAACTATTTCTTGGATAACTGTGCCTACAGATCACGAAAGCCTAGTAGTTCCACCCCTTAGCATTTAATCATGGATATAGAATACTTCGAAAATGGTAAAATGCGTGTGGTTCTCTTTGGCTTTCTGGCCACCATTCTCTCGCCATTCTTGGCCGTCGTTTACATCACACACTGCTGCCTGAGAATGATGCTGACGGTTGCGCCGTTGGTCACCTTGGTCCTGGTAGTCATCATCGGACTGCCTCTGCTTACGATCGCAAAGACTTTCTACAATGTTTGGACGATCGTACAGGACACGTTCATCTTCTTCCTTGGCCTGATCGCTGTAGCCAACAATAGCTCATCTTCTGAAGTGGTTGTTCAAGATGGGAATAAAGTTTGGTGAATATTTACTCAAAAATAAAGCAACTGCAAATACTCTTGTAGGGAGAATATGTTCAGGAGTACTTATTTTATACCTTCCTTGCAGATGCAATTTATTCGAATTAAATTATGCTTTATTACTAAAACGAACCAACAATCCTAATCCCACAGCTTACGACGTGTCAGTAAAACTGTTTGACCAAGTCTTGTCATGGCATAATACAAATGGCCCATTCCTAAAGAGATACCTCAATTCTAGCTTTTTTGGAGAAAACTAGTTCGTGAAGTACGACGTGTACGGTTAATAAAACAAAACACGGTTAGTTCCCTATAGGCAAATTTTCCGAGAATGTTTGATGTTGGTTCTAAATAGAAGTGTACAGCACTGTAATAGATGTGTACAGCAACACCAACCTGCGCGTCGTTTACATTATCTCTTATTTTATGCAAGATTCTTGGACCACCAGTACGATGCAATTGTTGAAAAAGAACTAGTTGATTCAGGAGTAATGTGACTTGTTGTTTCGGGAGTGAAAATGAATCACACAATGTCTTGTCGCTCGCAACAAAGGGACCTACTTTGGTTTAACAGCTATCTATCTAAGCGGCACCGCAGATACTTAAAAAGGCTGTCATAAACAAAAGCATTGTAAAAAATTGTAAGTCAAAATTTTACTCTCAAAGTTTGAAAATGGCGTGCAATGACAACATAGAAGGTATGTGTCCGTTAACAGTGTTAAAATATTGTGATATGTTAGGAACTAAGAATATGTGCGCACCTTGACTGTGCACTTTTGTGATGAATACACATTTTCAATAATGACTCATAGATCTATACTACACTAATGTGCTGATATTTCATGAATCATATTTGGCATGAAATAATTCAGATAAGGTAACAATTCTAATTACACCTATAAACAAGGCTGTAGGTATTTACCAAGAGTTGGTGGCGAAATATCTGGTTGGAACGTTGGAACAATTGGTTAAGGTGACAGGGCTGGAGATGGAAAACCAGATAAGACAGGTTAAAATAAATAGCAGTTTGTATCCCGACTATATAAACGCGTCCAGGTTATAGGTAGAAGACCAGCTTATTTTGGGAACATGGCGCTGAGTGAAGCCGAGAAAGCATGTATGGTACGAGCGAGGTATGGATCAGAAGAGAAGAGTAAGCAAGAATGGATGAATGAAGAATATAAGAGGTGCGGATTATGCATGGCTGGTGCGGAGATACATGGGCAGATGTGATCAAGAAATGTATTGGAAGAAATGAAGGGTGGGTGCGACAGCTGTGAATGGAAGAAGACAGGGAAAATTGTTATCTGAGGAAGGGGAGTGGGTGGTGATCATGGTGAGGATGGAGGAAAAGAAGAAGCATAGAGACTGGGTGGTGACGGGGTAATGTTGTTTGATTCTGGTTTGACTATGTAGTTTTTGAGTAGCTGATATTGTGGGTCTAGGTACAGTAATTTATTTTATTTTGTTAAGCAATGTATTAAACTTAACCCATTATGCTTTATTAATAAACATTGTACAGAAATAATAAGGGATTCAATCAAATTGATATAATTATAACATTAACAAGTAACAAATGTTATCTATACGTTATCAATCTAGAGGTGTGACGAGATATGATGTCTCTTGGCTGTGATTAGCCCCGAATCTAGTATAAAAAGTCTACTTTTATGTGTCATGGAGATATACCTTCTCGATCAATGGCGATTTTATTAGTGCGCGGAAAGCATAGCGGAAATGCTACACAATATAATTGATTATATGGCACCGTCTATGAGTATTTGTAATACTTATATCTCAATCACTGATTGTATGCGGATGTTTGTACTAAATTGTAAGTCAAAATTTACTCTTATAGTTTGGCAATGGCGTGCATTGACAACATAGAAAGTATGTGTCCGTTAACAGTGTTAAAACATTGTGATATGTTAGGAACTAACAATATTTGCGCACTTTGTCGGTGCACCTTTGTGATGAATACAAATTTTCCATGTCTCATAGATCTATACTACACTACTATATGACACTATATGTTTATCAGTTGATATTGCACAAAAGTTAATAATATTTGGCATGAAATAATTAAAATATGGTAACAATTCTATTTATGGCTTGTTCTATTAGTAATTCTAAGATGACCCGATTTCGAGTTGGGCTTATATGGCGCCCGATCGGATATTTTACAAAATATATTTTCCGATAGTTTGTGAATTGGTCACGAGTTTGTTTACTGGTAAGCAAAAATCGAATGCAAAGACAAATAGAAAAAAAAACCAGGACATCTGCTTATCTTAACGACTTAAATTAATACTGTGGGTAACATACGTTTCCTTGATAAATTTTAAATGTTTTTAAAACATTGCTAGTCTTTGATATGTTTTGTCTATTAAACATATACAGTTTGGCTCAAAATTGAAAAAGTGAATACTCTTGTCAGTTCATTGACATAAAATAACAAATATTCTTAGAAAAGAGAGAAAAAGTCGATATTGAACTGATATGAATGGTTTCGTATTTGTCAAGTCACCTTCTTATGAGCGTTATCTCAGTAAAATATTAGCTCTAAAAATATTGATCAATTTGTTCAAATACTTTGGGGCAAAACCTCCTGGCAAATGTTGTATATGCCGTCTCCGCCTTAACGTGCAACTTGTTGGATGCGCTGTGTTTGTTCCACACGTGCAGCACGTGCGAATCCTTAATCATGCGAAAAACGCGTGGGACCGAGTCGCGATCGAAGTATAATTTCCAATCCACCCACGGTACCGGATAGAACATATACGGCGGGAACACGTGAAAGTCGTCACACGTTCGATTCATCATGTCCCTGCTGAACTCCACGCGGCATAGTTTGCGTAGTAGACGTGTGACGATCATGGGACCATTGTTACCCCATTCGTGGGCGCTGAAATGCGTTCGTAGATCCTCCAAGCATGCCTCTGCATAGCGGTGCCCGGCACCCTCGTGTCCCATTGAGATAACGCCGGCGGCAACATTCCACTGCGTTTCGGCGCCCGCGTAATTCGCGCGTAGGTCCTCCAAACTTTTCACAACAACCACGTCCAGATCCAGATAAATGCCACCGAATTTGTACAGGGTGAGGTAGCGTAGAATATCACTGGCATGCGAGATCGCGTATGAGCTGTAGTCCAAACGGCGGCTGCGATAAATATCTTCCAGCGGCGTGTTGAGCGTATAGTTTTCAAAATTGAGATGGACAAGATGTAGGTTTTCGTATTGGCGAAGTGCGGCCAGGATGCGATCGTTTTGTGAATGGGATGAACGGATTAGGCCCGGTGCCGAGAAGGTAACGTACACGTCCAGATTCGGATTCGCACGCGCCGCTGATTCCACCGCACATGCTTGTCGCGCGTCCAATGAGATTCGTCCCAGCTCCGCGTGGCGACAAGACGTCTCGTGGAAGAAGATCGACTTGCCCTTGCGCACACGATGCGAGGTGATGTCCGGGAGGGTTGGCGTTGCGCCGTGTTGATACCGGAAGCACGCGATGGACTGTGCCGGGAACAGCAGATGCTGGACGTGAGCGGGCAGGTCGTAGGGACTGGCGTTCGGCAACACGAGGATGAGGAACGGCGAGGCGCAGGAAAGGATAACGATCGTCCATAGCGCACAGCGTTTGTTGGAGAGCCGCGGCCACATGGTAGCAAAAACAACAGTAAACGCACGCGATTGTAAATGAACATTGAGCAGTTACCTTACTTCACTAACTTATTGTTATGATTATTGCAAATAATACATAGCGGATATGTACCGACCACATCCGCTCGCGCCCGCGAGTGGTTGACGATTAAACGACTCTCACAGAATCGCGCTATGTTTGTATCCAGACGCGCGGGTACACGTTTTAAACTTCCTCAGGTGGTCTTGGAGCGCAAGCGCCGAATTTCAGCGCTCAATAACTGAACGCGATTATAGTGGCACGTGCGATATTCACTTCGACGTGGTGTAAACATACTGGAATAAAACCTGCATACCAAGTTTGTGATACAAAATTATAAAATTGATAACCTTGCACTTTGATTATCTGAGACGCATTGAACTCATCCACAAAACATTAATTAAAGTAATACTAATTGTACTATAGGCAATTGTAATACGAAACAGTAAGTACAAAATTATCCATTGGCCTCAATCGAATTCAGGAATTACTTTCAACATTTTATAATACAACAATGTATGGTACCAAAAGTACCATAATACCGCAAAAGTACCATATTACGCCATAAGTACCAGGAACGTTGCATAGGGGCAGCTCCATATAGATTAACGCATTCTAATAAAGCATAATAAACTGCGCTCAAGTAAATACGTACAAGGTATTCACCAAATATCCCAACAAGATCTGTATATTTGATAAACGTGTTCTATAATTATCGAGGACCCTTTAGAGTTGTAGGGACTCAAGTCCCTGATATTTATTAAGATTTATTTTCTTTTAAGAGCAGAACAAACTTAATATTATATTTCTTCTAGGCCTATTTTTCACTCTCATCATTTATCTATTTTATGAGTCTATTCATTTCAAGTCAAATTTCTTGAGCATGCATCTGTTTTCTATTACTTCTGACTCCAACATACCCGCCTAGATCATTTTCCATGAGCATCTTCCAACTTCTAAACTTCTTTTCATCGTGGTTCTTGTTCACTAACCTTCTTCGGAATAACAACTTACCAACACTCGCACTCTGCTCTTAAATCTGCTACATAACTTGTGTTTATTAATACAACGGACTTGTGATATAAAAAAAACGCATATCATTTATCTCACAACGATAACCAACCCACAGAGTCATCCCCAGAAAACAAAATATAAGCACAATTAGGCCTTAGCTTCAATTGAATTCAGGAATTACTTTCAAAATTTTATAAAATACAACATTTGATTTTTAGAAGTTTGTTGAAAGTATTGCTACCAAAATACCGCAAAATACTATAATATTGCAAGAGTTTCATATTACGCCATAAGCCGTCCGTCAGATTCCCGGCCGCGTCGCGGGGTCGCTTCGCTTCGTGATTTCCTTTGTCTGACTCATGCATTAAAATAAGATAGGTTGTTTCTTCGAGTTGCTTCATCTCCTTTTAAGTATATTGATCAGACAAGGATAGGCATAGAAGCACGAAGCCGAAATAGGCAGTGTGACGCCCCCCTCAGTAATATGTACAAGAAACGCAACAAAGTAACAGCTCTGTACAGAATACCGATTTCTGATAAGTATAATAAACTGAATTCATAATAATCTGAAGTGAACGATGAAGTAAATACGTAGAAGGTATTCACTAAATAAGCTCCCTCTGGGCCTGCCTAGGGCCCTCCAGGCGGTCTTGGGTCTAACACGATACCATTTCCTTCACTGTGGGCAATGATAGTCCCCAGGTTGGAGGGGAGGAAGTGGATAACTGGACAAGAGAAACAGGATGTTCCTTCTTTTGAGGAGGACTGGGAAGCAAAAATCACTAACGTTGGTGCAAGAAGGATGATTGAATATGTCGGAAAGGCCTTGCGATGAAACTTTAGGACATTGCCGAATGTGATGTGTCCCCTTTTGGGACATTATTTATTCGTTATAGCAAATTAACAATTACAGTGTAATCATTTTGTACAAAAAGTTGTTCGTCACCATACAAACTAGATTTATCCACGTTTATTTTTATTGTCGGTTAACTTATGCTCGCAAAAAGAAATAAAAAACGAAGCGGTCTTCAAAAACAAAGAACCCCCTGCTGTGGCCATTGATTTTATACATCTGATTATCTAAATTCAATATTCATACATTCAAAAAATATGTCGAGAATATTTTTTGACACATAAAACAGGCGTACTATTTTGTGATTGATTTGTGATTTTCTTAAATACTTTCTATTGCAAATTTTATTTCAAACGTTTTTAGTGCAGATGAACGCTTACAGATGGCAGCAGTAGACAAAAACGCCGAAGTCCCCCGATCGAATCAGGTTTTAGTGGTTCAAGCTGGTTCAAACCGTCCGAGTGTGTGACAAAGTTCTGTAGCGTGTGCAGGGGAGAGGGAACTCCCTACCCTCCACACTTGGTGAGTGTGGCTCGCGTCGCTGAAAATATGGCGTTCGCTCTGCGATGTGCTACATGATTGTGCGACGATTATCCAATATCTCCGACCATCCGTATTCCGCTGTGAAAAGTGCGCGTGATAGGCCGTCGGTGCGTCAAACTCTGCCGTAGCTCGGGGCGTCGTTCGTTACATGCGAGGTGTTTGGACTGCGTCGTAGCAGGCGGCGACCCGACGGGCACAGCGCGCCATTTGGAAACGTCGTGTGCGAGGCGAGAGAGCCGTGGCCGATCGAGCGGTCAAGAGCGATCGCAACTTGCGCTCGGCGAAACGCACACGCTGTGCGCAACGGCGTGACGAACACGGGCCAACGGGGCCCTACCGCAGGAGGACTGGCAGGCCCGACGTGACATACATGCAGGGTAAGTCCAGGCTCTGCTCTGAAAAGGCCACGCGGGTTATGCATGAAGCTGAGACGGCGTCACAGTGTACCCGCTGTGTACCTGTTTCTTTACATTTCGTCTAATAGTGACTGCGTGAATTGACGTGGTGCAGGCTGTCGAGTGCAACACGGTGCACCGTCTTTGCGCACAGCTATGACCGAACAGGGGGACGCGACGACGGACGCGCCAACGCACGTGCCGAACGGCGTCGAACAGAGTACGGACGTCCTCGCTGCGAGTCGTATCACCATCACCGAGAGCGAATTGCACGCGCTCAGCGCCACCGACTGGACGCACAAGTGGCTCAAGCAGGACGTCTACGTGCAGGCACTCGAAAAACGATTGCAGCAACAAGAAGGTGAGCATGTACATTCTTACAGCAGCTTCGTAACCTTACTAACAACCTCAAAAGCAATAACCTCAATAATACAAACCTCTATATCAAAAACATCAATAACAACCTAAATGTGTACTCACTGTTTTACGATTTTCCAGGTGAACTGAACGATCTGCGACAGAACTATGAGCGAACAAAGAATCAACTCGGCGAAATCCAGCAGCGCGAAAAGATGCTCATTCGACGGCTGGCGGCTAAGGAGCAGGAGATGCAGGATTATGTGGTTAGTACCACAATTAACAGCAAACACGTACAACAGCAATGACAATTTCTTTTCAAATGTTCAAAGTGCATCATTTACCCATGCTTCTTCCTCTTATGAAGCAAGACAAATGAATAATCGCGTGTACACCTCGTTATGAAATTCGCGTGTGGAAGCGAGAGAGAGAGAAAGAGATGCAATACAGCAGCTAAATTACTTTCTTTTGTAACTAAAACCGTAATTTTCTTCCTCTTCTACTCAGTGTGGCTGGACTTGGCGAAATGGAATGTCTCTATGGGGGTTGAGTGTACAGTTTGGTGGTGTATTGGTGCGCGCTGAATAATTAAACCGACCGGCATCCAAAAAAAGTGATAAAAAGTGCGCTGTTCTGTTCGCCAATGTTGTTCTCGCCTGACGAAAAAAGTTTTCTCAAAATGTCTGTGATAGAAAAAAAGTGATATTTAAAGCAACCAGTATTCGTGCATACAGTCTGTTTGTGATGATACGCGCCGCGTTTCGTGTCTGTGATCAGAGAATAAATCGATTTCCGCCCAGGACGGATGATTTTTTTGATTGTTGTTTGTTGTCTTAATGTAAGCCAATGCGCGTCTGCCAAGCGATCGCTTGAACATTTGACTCTTAATTGTCATTGTGATTGTTGTAACATGTTACTATTATTTAATAATTAGATGTGGCTATGGGGAAATTTTGACTACAGATTGTGTAGTCCCTCAGTTATATATCCCTTGATATGGCTACTATTGATGCGTGATTTATACGGTGTATGATTATGTTATAAAGGGGTGTCAAAATTTGAAATTTTCAATTTCTTCATATATCGAAAATGGAAATTATCGATACCGAAAGCTGAAAGTGTCGATAATTATCGGAAAGCATCAATACACGAAACTAGATACCAATGCAATCTAATGAAATTATTGATACCATGGTATAAGAATCGAAAATATCGGGTAATGAAAGTTGAAAGTATTGATGCCATCATATTGGGCTTGTCGATCAATACTTTTTGTATCCAAAGTTGAAGGTATTGATATTTTTGGTATAGTTACCTTAATATCGATGCTTTTTCGTATCGGAATATGTAAGTAATGACACTTATTGGTATAGAAAATATCAAGACATGAAAGTTGGATGTTTTGAAATCAAAATAGCGGCGTTCATTGTTAAAGAAAATATCGAAGTAACCCTTTTTGTATCAAAAGTTGGTCGATACATAAATATTTATACTTGCCAGAACAGGAAAATCGATACTTTTTGATATCGAAAGTTGAAGTTATCGATTCTTCTTGGAATTCAAAGCATCGAAACTTGAACTTAAAATTATCAATAATATTTAGTTAAGGTAAATATTATCGATAGTTTTAGACAGAAAAAGATAGTGTTGATATAGAGGAATCGGTATCGAAACTTTTTTTGAAAATGAAAGTGTCGATACTTATTGCTATAGAATATATCAAAACACGAATTTGTCGATACCAAAGTAATGCAGTGAAAGTATACTTTTTGTTATCGAAAGATATCAAAATATCGAGGTATATTGGTAAAATATCGAAGCTATTTTTGTATATAAAAATATTTATCAAAACTTGATCGATACGTAAATATCGATACTATTCGAAACAGAAAGATAAAAGTATCGATACTTCTTGATATCAAAAGTGGAAGATGTTGATTCATCTTGGTATAGAAAATTGAAAGTATACTAAGGTACCGCATCGAAAATCTCATCAAATCGACATCAAAAACAAAACTTTAAGATGTCGATACTTCTAGGTATATCGATTCTTTTTAGTATGGGCAAATGATAGTATCGATATTTTTTTGGCATAAAATTTTGAAAGTATTGATACCGAAGTATCGACATGGGGTTTCCAATATCGAAATTTGAAGATATCGATAATTTTTATACTTTTTCGCATCTAAAGTTGAATATGATATCAAAGAATCAGCATTGATATGACCAAGACTTACGCAAAAAGAAGTCACACAATTGCTATTTTATTCTCATTTTCAATTTCGACAAAGCTGTATATTAATCTTGAATTCAATTTATACGTTCAGAAAAGTATTTCCTCCATCCCGTGTATATGGCGAAGAAGAAGTATTGATACATCTCTAATTTTCGAGACGTTTTTTACTTGATTTTCGATAAGAACTTTTTTGACACCCCCCAATCTGCTCTGTAGATTTACGGAGTGTAATCTATTTATCTATCTCCATCATGTTTTCCTCTCATGCACTCAACAAACCCACCTCATACAAGCTCTGTTTTGTTACCCTCACTTTTATTTAAAGTGTCAAGTGACCGAACTTAAAACATCGCAAGCGCCTTCTACGACCGCCCTGCGCAGCACGCTGCTCGACCCCGCCGTCAACAGTCTGCTGCAGCTGCTGCGCGCCGAACTGCAGAAGGCCAAGGCGAAGCTAGAAGAGACCCAGAACGATCTCTCCGCCTGGAAGTTCACGCCCGATTCGCACACCGGCAAGCGCCTGATGGCCAAATGCCGGCTGCTGTACCAGGAGAACGAGGAGCTCGGTAAGATCACCAGCAGCGGTCGCATCGCCATTCTCGAGGGCGATCTCGCGCTTCAAAAGAAGTTCACGGAGGAGGTGCGCCAGTCGCAGCTGGAGCTCGACTCATTTCTCGCCGACTTCGACGAGGACGTCGAGGGCATGCAGAGCACCATCATGTTCCTGCAGCAGGAGCTGCGACGCACCAAGGACGTGGTCGGCGTGCTGCAGAAGGAGAACGCGGCGCTGCGCTGCTCGCACGGTGGCGGCACCGGCGGTGGGGGTGGCGGCGATGTGCCCGCGCCGACCAGCCCCACCGCCACCAACGGCGACGGCGTGCTGCGCGCAAACGGTGACTCCTCGAGTGGTGGTGATGTGCGCGATCATGACATGCACGCCGACGCACGGACTACAACCGTGAAGCGCGTACGCCGCTCTTCCGTTCTTAGTATTGACTATAACGACGAGGACATGTGTAATACCAACGGTGACAATGCAATGGTCTCGGACCCCGAGCTGACACAATAATACGGCGGCATTCGGATGATGGTGGTTTTTGGTGGCAGCAACTGCATACATTCCATCAACTTCTGGCACCCACGTTGCTACATCCTCGGTGCCCGGCCGTTTGAAAATGGAAAAGAACACGGAACATTTTTTTCGGATGTGTTTATGCAGATGCAAGCAAGCACTTACACCCCACCCACACACTCGTTGACCGTTGAAGTTTGAATTTGCGTGGTGTAAATATAGGCGTATCGGTTTAGTGAAGAATGCGCGCGTGACGGCAGAGTATCGTCGGTGAATCGCACGAAAATTGGACGACTTGGACAAAACACTAACTAGCAAGTCATCGTTTCCTTTTCGATTTACAAGAGGCAAAATGATTCGTTTATTTTATATATATTTACCTACATACGGCGTGTTTATAACTTTGTTTTAGTCAGGCTTAACCGAAAATCAAAAAAAAAAACGTTGAAGGATGTTTTCACCAATATGTTGCATGTACTTGCGCCGTTGTCTTCAAAGTCGGTGTCACCCCAAATGCAAAAGTTTTGAACAAGAATAACTCTGTTCAAAACTGAGAAATACATTGATACAACACAGGTTCACGATAAGAATTCATTTGGGGAAGCGACAAAAGGTTTTAAAGTTCTTGTTATTGAATCGAACATATCTTAAATCGATTGTCCTTAAATGAAGCAATTGTTGCCGATCATAAAACTGCTTTTCAAACCACCTTAGTCAGTTGAGATAAGTTATTCGCCGTTTTATTAGTTAAAATGTTTAAAACTTTACGAAAACCGTTTATATTATCAAAATTAGCGAAGGAAAGAAACGTTTTTATTCGTACAAATTGATTTAATGAGGGACGAAATATAACAACGAATTTATTGCGATTTGCTTGAAGACAACTTGGTGTAACAGTTTCCAGCCATGAAAATTGTGCATGTTGTGAATGCCAGCAAACTGATAAAATCAAATAACCGACGATATGTACGTGTTTACCTAGGGATGCAACAAATTATATTCAGTATAACTTACCGAAACTATCGATAACGATGTAAAATTGTATTGATTGTACAAAAAAAAAAACACCGGCCGTGGATATTTGATGTCAACATTTCTCTTTATTTTTTTTCGAATGATTTTTAAGGAGATGGTATGGCAACAAAAGCAAACAATAAAATGGCGAAGACATGTGTTCTATTTAATTGAGTGTTTAATTTTAGTTTTCGTTAGAAAAATTTTCGCAACATTTTACCATTCGATTTTTTGTATAATGCTTTATGATCTAATTTATTAAGACCTAATGGAGAATAAATTTGTAATTAATCGATGTGGAATTATGAAGTTCTCCTCGAGTACCTTAAGCGGTTCGCATAGGAGGGCTGACGAGTATCACACCATCGCCACGCACAAACAACATGGGGATTGTGCGTTTCGTGGATCTGTATACTTCTTCGTAGGTCTCTTCGTCTATTTCCACGGTGGTGATGGTTTCCTCGGCGTCGCTTAGGACCATATTCATATGTTGATCGTATGCCTAAAAATGTAAACGTTAAGAAGTGCTTTTCATGATAAGTTTGAGAAATGAGTCTTGTTTGTAAACTAACGTGTAACCGGCCTCGGAGTTCGCGATCATTACGCATTTTTACATAGATGCGTTCGTCCAGACTTAACCTCACCAAATCTAGAGGTTCCTTTACTGTTATTGGTGGTATCTACGAAGGTAATTACAATTATTACAAGTATAGAATGAAATTGTGACGTTTTACTTACATTATCTAAATCTTCCGCCATTTGAATTTAGTATTAACTTGCTTTGAAAGAAATTTTCAATACAATACAAACGTTAACGCTGGATCCCTCTCATTCGGTTTTCAGCTGTTTGCGCCACTGTTCATCGGAGTTTTGGAGTACTAAAATTGAGTAGGTATGCAACCAACATACCAATTTTTGGTTTTATCTTTGATATTTGAATACATGGACCGCAAAAAACCTTGACAGCAAATGGAAAAGTTTGGGTACACGGATTTACACAATGGACTTTTCTTGTCGGGTTTACCTTTGCATACTACGCATGCGCGAGAATTGCCTGCTCGCTTTTTGAATTGAAAATAAACGATGAGCCTATTGTTTTACAGTATACAAGCGATACAAGCTCAATCAATGAATTAACTTTAGTAATTCGTGGTTAGAAGTGCTCCATTACGGGCGTTCGTCAGGTATAAAGCCTTATTGCATCCCACCTACTCCCTACGAAACGATATCCGTAAAGGAGTAAAATATATTTGGGCAAAGATCAATTCATTTAGTCACTTATACTGTTTTAGCTTTCAGAACCTAAAAACATGCTACTCTATCGCCCTTGGCATGAATTAATCTAGTTATAATTTAAATTTAAAATTTAATTTCAATTGGAAAGGCGCCATTTTCACAGTCGATAAATCATTACATCGTAAACAATATTATACAAAATTATATAAATTTGGTACTCTTGCTATTGGGTTTGGAAATATATATATTTTAAATATATTGTATATAATAATATGCCATATTTTGGCATATTATTTAGGCATAGACCCTGGTACCCTTACGTAACTTTTTACATCAACACCTTTACAATAAAAAAACTCAACAATAATTTCATATGGGTTGCATAGTAAGATGATTTCTTCTTCTTATCAATATTGTTAGCCTCTAGTATGACTATAAGAGAGAGAGAGAGAGAGACTATGAATAGAGTTAATGGTAATAGCAGTCGATATTCGGTATAATCGATAATATTAACAAATAAAATCAAATATACATGTTACATTCCAATCCACTCTTCGTATCATCATTGTGTCAACCTTCCCCGCATCCCTTTCTCACGCGCAATTTGCTTCATTATAGCCACCCTCTCTCCACCCGCTTTTAATCACTCTCTTACTTCGCCCTCTTACATCTCAGAGCATTCCCTTTCGCGGGCACACTGTTGCTGCCGGGTATCCACCCACCTCGACATATCACACTCCATATATTCATTCTACACCTTTCTTCCTTGCCCCTTTGCTCTTGCTCCCCTACCAATAATACGCTTGTCCTCAGCGTTGATGTTCTTTTTAGCGACATTGGTTGGCCTCTACCCGACCTCTCGAATTAGGCTGTATGTCGGGTTATTTGAGGTGTTGAGGTGTGCCGTTGATTGCGGAATGATGATGCAATTGTTTAGGAATGACGAATAGTTTATTTATCACACAAGTAAACATAGTTGACAATGGGAAGACGAAGGGAACAGCGATGTTGCGCGTGCGGCAGCAGGAAACTAATTCCTCGAGGTAAAGAAATATAAAGACCTCGAGGGCGCATTAAAGAAAGAGCGATAGTATAAGTGAGACAGAGAGAGAGCGTAGGGGAACAGATGTGTAGGTTTGAAAGATTTACAGAATTGAAATTGAGAGAATAGACAGTGGAAAAAACCTTGAAGAAATACAATATCTAATACATGCTAATGTGTGGTCTGGACCGCCACAACCCCTTTCACGCATCATCTATTCAGTCCCCTTCCCGGATTGTTTCCCCTACCGCTAGTTCCGACGAACCCACACACTCACACTCTTTTCTTCGGCTCACACTCCATCCACTCACTTCTTTACTTGCCCACCTTTCCCATATATCCTTCACAAATCTCCCGCTTTCTTCTATTCACTCTCTCCTCAAACTATACAACCCTACTAACCGACTCACATTTAACAGATCTCTTGCAGAGGAATGTACCTAGGAGTGCTAACACAATCTCCATACTTCCGCACCATACAACATTGTCGCCTTGTCACATGCATGCCGTAACCTTAGCACCGCATCCCAATTATTTCCTCACATATTCCCCCATTTCTGTATTACTTATACAAGTTTACTACGCCATGTGTATGCCTTATATGGGCAAAGGGGCCGGGCTTCCCCCTTTGAATCTGGATATTTCGTTTTTCTCGCACAAAAAACCTCAACAAAATCATCAGTACGCGTCGCAATACTATCGATAAAGAAAAAACAAAATTACAAGATTCCAGGAGTCTTCTTTCTCCTATATAGCGACGTCCAATTTACTCATGTAAAATATTGCGTTATACACAATTATATCATTTCGGAAATGGAATGACAGCTTCTGCGGAGTACATATCAATTTACAGAACCTAAGTCTCGTAAACTACCAGATCTAGATAATTTTTCGTTTTAGACAGGATTCCGTGCAGTGAATGTGCCGGATACGACGGGTTTCACTTATTAATGATCGCAATTATCTTTAAAATAGCATATTGAATCACTTTATACAAATCATTTTAGATTTTTATTTGATAAAAGTATTAAAGCATTCGTGTTCAACGATACAAACAATAAGCATGTATCTGTGCATCTGGCATCCACCTTATGATCACTTTCTGTGATACTTTAGTTATGCGTTTCAAGTACTGCACATATAAATACTTGTGACCTATTGCAAATGCTACGAACTAATAATACTAACACGTCGCCGTCCGCCGTTTTCGCAGCAAGCGTTACTCGATACTTGTGTCAAATTCATTGCCTACGATGATTGCGTGCCATGTGCAGCGGATCCACGCAGAGTGATTTCGGCAGCACGTTTGGAATTCTCCAGCGCCACGGCGAAACTAGAACATCCTGGCTCGAGAGCAGTAGCCACTGCTAGCAATTCCTGGCAGAGTTCCACGACTCGATGTAAACTTCCTACGGACGGTAAACCTAGGCATGATCACATAAGCGTCACTTAGGTAAAAAATGAGTGTTTTTAGTTAGAATATTAAAGCGATGTTATCTCAGCTGCTTCGAGGAGAATTTGGCCCAGTTATGATGGAAGTGAAAAAAATGCGTAGGTAGAGTGTGGCATGCATTATTTTGGGGCGCATCTTAATATGTTGCCATGTCTGAACACATTGCGTTGGTGGCCCTGTTCATATTTTTGCATATTAAATTTATTCACAGCCATTACCTGTGACACCTTCGTAGAGCTGCACCAGGGCATACTTAATTTCGAGCGCGTGGGTGTTGCTAGCATGGAGGAGATGCGCGAGATTCACCAGCAGATCCTCGAAGCTTGCAGGCGTTCGGGGGGCCGATGTAATTTCGGCACGAATTTGTGCGTTGAGCGTTTCCACCTGGCAGGCGGCAACGCAATGCGCGCATACCTCGCATCGCCATGTCGCATTCGCATCCAGGGGAGTAGTACACACGAGGAGGCCCTCGCTACACTGTTGGCATCGCAGGGAGCCGGCGAAGGTACCCAATTCGCTAGGGTCCGCACAGCGAGCGCATTCACAATCGAAATGCTTCACACGTTTCAAATGTGCTCGCCTGCTCATTGTTGGCCAAAGGGTCTGTGTGTACGTTGTGCAAATTTTCTCTCCTAATCAATAGATGACACATTATTATATTCAGTCATAGCATAGAAACATGCTTGGAAATAGTACAAATACAGTAGTTCTACGATTTTCCGTTGTAGGCAGTTGTAACGGTTGTGACGCCATTTTATTGCAATGTCTTTTCTATAATGGTGAATATTGATGGCATTATAAGTTGATTTCATTGAACGATTTCATTCGTTTTACGACACTGGCTTAATTGCATCTTGGAATCGCACTGGAAATGGTTTAACTGGGTGAGATTCATTTGACCATGGTGTTGAGATGGTAACACAATATCAGAATATGAATAATGCCATCTTGGATAGATATTAATCATCACATGTTTACGTACCATTTCAATAGAGTGTAGTCTCCAGGAGGTGGGGGAACACATTAGACATGGACGCTCAAGCTCTTATAATTGGATCCTGGTACAGTGGATTTTAGGAAGTGTTCGTTGTAACAGAATGGGTGGGACACTTAGGAGTACGTAGCATGGGAATGAGAGATGTACGAAAGACGAAGGACATTGGGCGAGAAGTTGGCTGGCACGGGACTGCGGGGAGATAGCATAAATGTACGTGGTGATGGGGATTAATACTGTCGTGAACCGATGGTCCATATTCTGGCTTATGGTATATTCAGCTTAGTTTCATATTTAACTTAATTATTTGCAACTGACCAGTCGTTGGTTAAGTGGTAAGTGGTTAGCGTGGCGCGATGTGAATGAAATGCTGTAAAATGGTTGGGTTTTCGGCCAACAATTGTGAGGTACCCGGAGGAATAAGGTATGTGAGCGCAATAGAGAGAGAGAGAGAGAGGCAGGAAGAGACATCTTCAGAGGGTGTGTGGTGAAAGACTGGAGTGCTGGTTGATTTTCTAAAATTTGTTATTCATGGTTGTTTTCATATATTGTGAAAGGGATATAATAGTAACAACAGTAGTTTTCGTCCTGGGCCAGGCTAGTAACCTTCACAAGGACAATTAAGTCCTTCGAAGGTTCTCAAAAATTTCTGAAATGCTGACAGGTCATTGACCTACCTGCTCGACGATTAAGGGGGGAAAAGCAGTAAAAGGTACCATTTTAAAGAATTCAGTACGAAGCCACCAACAGTACGAAGTATCAGGTTTTAATAACACCACTTCTGCAGGTATGCAAAACAAAACGTTGAGAACGGATAATCGTAGTTCTACCGTAATAACGAATTTTGGAATCAACAAGATGACTTGCCCAAAATTCTGGCACCAATTTAAAATTAACAGTACCCTTGGATATATCTCTCGTTGCAATTACACTCATATATAAACTATCGTCGCAAAGATGTTTTGTGTTTGGCGTGCAATCATGGCAAAGAAATGAAACAAGTAGATAGACGGCACGAATGTTCACATTATTGTTGCGTACTTCGAAGGCATTTGTATCGAAAATTGAGCAAATCTTGAGAGGATCTTCATCCTGTACGTTGCCCAAAGCTCGCTTCAAGAGTGGATTAAGTGTCTTTCCGAGGTACTTATAAATGGGTTTCTGCATATTACTTTCGATATGCGATTGCAGTGACATCAAATCTTTGAACTGTCGAGGATGCGCTGCCTTTAGTAGGAGAGCACGTAATGGTAAAATCATTGCATAACTCGACGACTGTTCATGCACATTCATTTGTGGCTTTATCTGTGCACGTGCCAATGCATTACATTCGTCTACGTGGAATTGGGACTTTTCGCAGGATACGCTGCACATACCCCAGTCGCAATTACGGCATCGTACAAAAGTGGCACGCAGTTTTTGATGACAACCAAGACAAATTGGTACCGTTACCATTTTGGGACCCGCCACTAATGGTGCCTTGCGCATGATGAGACATCCTGCTTTAATATCGCGACTTGCCACCATGTACCTGCCAAGCAATTCGTTCTCCACTAATTTATATGGCGCACAATCACTTTTATGTGACTTCCAGCCAAGTTTTTGATGTTCTTTGCCACAATAATAAACTAATCCGCAGGACGCACATTTTAAATCCGCATTGCGGTCACAATGAGCGCACTTTGGCATATCGAAACGTCTCACGATCAACCGACAAACTGCCGTCAATTTCATTCTGGCGTGAACGTATATTTCCGATTTTTATTAATAGTTCAATCCGCCGGTTTGAAAGGTGTGCCATGTTCGTTTACGCCCTCTATCACAATTCTTCAAATATTTATCGTACCAATTCCATGACAAATAAATACATACTACATACATTCTAAAGAAAATACTTGCTATTTCGGTAATGAAGATTTGATATAATTGCGGATTTTAATACATTCACTTATTTATTACACCGATATTTAAATTTTGTGTATATGGATTTGCCTGCACTCTTTTGGTGTGTTACGGTATTATCGACGAAACACACTTCATGAAATCTGTTTAACCGATTAATTTGTTTTGTTTTCATTGCTAGACATTAGGCTAATATATTGTGATGAAGAGTAGCACTTATTCCAATATACGATATTTTTAAAAGTTATCGTGTTACGGCATTAATAAAAACATAATAAGAAACAAGAAGGTAATCTTAAGAGGACCCTACGCGACCAGTAACATCTAAAGGCAAAACGGGGAACTAAAACCCGAAATTCAAACTTTGTTCAAAAATATTTACTAATCAGCATGTTATAGAATACCCATTCTTGAACGAATTGATTTCACTTTATATATAGTTTGTTTCGATATACATATTTACCCCTAAATGTTGTAAAAAACTTTTTCAAAAAATGTCGAATATTAGGTTTTTTTCATATTTTCCATATAGATTTATAAGTCATGCACCCATCGCTTCAGATAACTCTTTGTTAATATGTCTCTGCACAGGACAACAATATTACCATTATAAATAAGGGTAAGAATTAGTATAACAAATTGGTAGTGAGTAATAATGAACCAAACTAAAATTTGAATTCCGCGGTTTTATGCATTGCATCGGCATGTTTCGGCATCGGCATGGTATGTTTGTAAGAGGTTTGGGTTGCCTATTGTTATATCCGGGGATGTTGAATTGAGATTATCAATTGTAAGATATGAATAAATATAAAATCGTATTTAGTCAGGTTACATGCAGAAACATAATAGTTTTGATTCGCGTAGATGTGTACTAATCTATTGGACCATTCGGCATACAATTGGCATTTATAACGCTCAATTGTATGCTCTAAATTCCTAGTGGCTTTCGTAAGAGGTCGAATTGCCAAAACATAAACAGCTGATTCAACGTTTCTTCATTTTTCGTATGAAACGATCAATAACTTATTGATTAGTTGATAATACGTTGATCTGCAAAAAATTGCAATATTATCATTATGCAATAGGGTATTGGTAATGTATATTAATTAATATTCGTCTGAAATTTGAATTTCGCAGTTTTCGGCAGAGCATCGGGAAGTCTCGTTATTAATCGTAGAAGTAGTTTGGGTTGCTTAAATTTGTATCCTTACATGTTGAATTGAGATTATGGAAGTTTTAAGTAAGTTTAAATTCGTATTTAAGTAAGGTTACTTGTATACACATATTAATAGTGTCGACTCATATTGATATATACTAATCTAGACGCAAATTAGGCTTACAATTGGCATTTATGAAGTGTAACTGTATGCAACACGTCAATCTAATTGCCCACTCCATACGCGTGTTGCACTAATCCCCACAAGCTAGTTGCTAGCAATTTTCGGTCTAGTGTACTATATTATCAACGTTCGCCTCGTTTTCCGTCGTTCGCTGTTGTATGGTGGGCAATGTCGTCGATGTGATGTGATTGTCACAACTGCACACCGTGTGCGATCCATATCTACGAATTTTTACAAAAAAATAGAAACACCATTAAAATTTTAAAGGTAAGTGCTAGTGACGAAGGCGTCGGCAGGGCGAGCATTAATCGAGCGCCATATCTGCAAGTGTAATGCCGGCGAAAAAAGCGGCCGTCGGATGTGTGGCAGACGCGCGAAATAGTACAACACCCCCGGTGTGAGGGCGAATCTTCGGTGTGTAATTGCCGCCTGCTAGGAGGTGTAGTCCGAGCGTGTTGTCGCTGACAGAACTACCCCCAGGTTGGTTGGGTGGCTCGTCGTCGCCGCCAGTGCACCATTTCGCGCATGGTGCCACCATCAGCGCCAACGTCGCACCGTTAACCTCTGCTGGCCTCGCTCGGAGCACATGCGGTCGGCGAGGTGGCACTATCTACTGACCCGCGATAAGCTAGTTGGGAATAAGGGCAACGTCATCCCCAAAAGGCATCGACTTGGCCGCCCGCCGACTTCGCTCAACATGCTTTTTGTTTTGTTTATCACGCAGCTATTTGGCTATAAATAGGTCGACTTGAACTTGCGCGCCTATGTCCCGTAAAAATAGAGAAATGCTATGTGTCCCTGCAAATAAACTGCGGGAACATATATATTTTTACATGATCCTGCAAAATGCAGGATCGCAGGTTTTGTGCATACGCCTGCAAGTTACAAGGATATATATGTTCTTTATCCTGCAACTTGCAGGTGCATATTTTGTCTTTGGTCCGGCAGCATGTGAGTGTGAAACATGCCAACTAATATTCTGCCTTTATCTTGCTATCTTTTTAGTGCTGTTGGAGTGGCGCTATGCATAATATCAACTCGGAGGGCCAGTACATGAATGCTGCGAACGGTGCCGGCAATAACACGGAGCGCGTGGCCATCCTCGACGCGGGCGCCCAGTATGGCAAGGTGATCGATCGGCGTGTGCGCGAGTTGAACGTGGAGTCGGAGATCCTGCCGCTGGACACGCCGGCGTTCAACATTCGCGAAGCCGGTTACCGGGCGATCATCATCAGCGGCGGTCCCAACTCGGTGTACGCCGAGGATGCGCCGCGTTACGATGCAGATATCTTCCGAATAGGTCTGCCCGTCTTGGGCATCTGCTATGGCATGCAGATGATGAACAAGGAGTTTGGTGGCAGTGTTATACGCAAAGAAAGTCGCGAGGATGGGCAATACGATATCGAAGTCGACACGAAGTGTCTTTTGTTCAAGTAAGTGCAATTTTCCAAAGTCCCCCAAAAATGTTCCTTCCATTATTTACTGATTTACGTACTTCTGTTTTCTGGATGTCCTCATAATCATACTCGTTTTTTATGCATGCTAATTTATCAGCAGATTATTTCGTCAATGAAATAATCAGATCGATTGTATACATGCATGATATAACTATACGCAATCAAGTAATGCCGAATATTTCCATTTTCATTGAGAAACGAAATGTCAAAAGGTTTCGCCATTAAACAACATGATATCATGCATTTATCAATGTAGTTTAAGTTATTTGTGACATACTTTAAAGCTACTATTGAGACATAGTTACTTACATAATGAAGCATTTTAATTAATTATATGTGCAGTAAGGCTCTGTTTCTTAATTCGTGTGATTCGCTCCTACAAAGTATTTTGTATAACGTTCATTCTATTACAATCAGTGAAAAGGCGTTAAATGAGAATATGTTTACATGTAAAAAATGCTGATTGAACATAAAAATTTCAATTAAATGTTTACTAAATGAATGGCAGAGACTGATACGTAGTTCCGTCCTTCCTTATGCAAAATAATGCTTGTTAAGTTAGACATTTTGACAATTTTTATTTTTCAAAAGATTCGCTTGCTTTGCAAGGGTGTCGTTATATGAGATGCTCGTCGTGCGAGAGCGATGTTATAAAAGATTTTATGCTAGGTGTTCGTGGTACGGACTGGCTTATCGGGGTAGTCTAATGCTACATTAGGAATTATATTATATTTCTGTTATAGAAAGTATCAATATTACAAATATCGATATTTTTATTTTATCAACACTGTTTGGTATCAAATTTATCGATATTTTAAACATTATAGTTCTGGTATTGAAAATTTCGAAATTTCAGGCCTCAAAATTATCAATATTTTCATATGGAAAGAATCAATACTTTTGGGAATCGAAAGATATTTGAGGTACCAAAAGTAACAATATTTCAGGTCTCGGAAGTCGATATTATATCTCTGAAAGTATCGATATTTTAGGTATCCAAAATATCGAGTTTTTCGCCGTTTGCACGTGATTAGGATAAGCTCAACAAATCTTAGATAATCTGAATTGAGCAGGTTTGAATACAATTATAGGAAACAGCAATATATTTCAAGAATAGACACGGACTTGTAACCGCGAAATGCAAAACCATATCCTTGAATCTCCTAGCACAACATTTAACACAAATAGAGGGCATATGGGCTGAAGGGCCTCTGGTCGATGGTCAAGGAACTTATGCTAAATATATGTATATATACAAGGCATACAGATCAGAATGTTTTAAGTAATTATAATAAAAACATAGATGGCGCCCGATTTATTGCCGATATTTTCTATATAAAAAGAGCAAACGTAAAGCAAAGTCTTATTGTACTATACATTTCTGTAATCAACTTTTACCGCACGAAATGAATGTTATGGCATTTTTTATCCCTAGATCATTAGATAAAGTGCAACAAGTACTTTTAACACATGGCGATTCCATCGACAAGATTGCCGACAATTTTAAGTCGGTGGCGCAAAGCTCGTCGTTCTGCGCCGGCATTGCGAACGAAAAGTTACGTTTGTACGGCGTGCAATTCCACCCGGAGGTGGATCTCAGCACACACGGCAAGACGATGCTGCGCAATTTCCTCGTCGACATCGTTGGTCTTACCGGCAACTATACGATTCAGGGCCGCGAGGCGGAATGCATCAAACATATTCAGGAGACGGTCGGCGGTAATCGGGTGCTCGTGCTGGTCAGTGGCGGTGTGGATAGCGCCGTGTGCGCAGCGCTGCTGCACAAGGCACTGAAGGCCGACCAAATCATCGCCGTGCACATTGACAACGGCTTTATGCGCAAGAACGAGAGCTGCCGCGTCGAGGAATCGCTGCGCAAGCTCGGCCTCAACATACGCGTGATTAACGCCGCGTGCGCCTTCTCCAGCGGCAGCACGGTGGTGCCGATTGATCGCCACGAGCAGAACTCGCGGACGCGTGTCACCAAGATGCTCTCGCAGACCGCCGATCCGGAGGAGAAACGTAAGATCATCGGCGACGTCTTTGTGAAGATTTCCGATGAGTTCCTCGCGGAGATGAATCTCAAGGCGGAGGAAGTGCTGCTCGCGCAGGGTACGCTGCGGCCGGACCTCATCGAATCCGCGTCCAAATTGGCTTCGAATAAGGCTGATGTGATTAAGACTCATCACAACGATTCCGAACTTATCAGGTACATATTAAGAATTTCCTTTACCGGTATTTTCAACAAAATTACTTTCCGATACTTATTTGTCGATCAAATTTACCCTTATTTTTAATATAAATTACCGGAAAAATTAAAATATCGGTAACCCAACTCATCGGTAATGTGTCGTAGATGAGCAACATTCCACTGTTTGTCTACAGGAAACTGCGTGCCGAAGGACGTGTTATTGAGCCCCTGAAGGATTTCCACAAGGACGAAGTGCGAGCGCTGGGACGTGAGCTGGGATTGCCGCGGGAGCTGGTCATGCGTCATCCTTTCCCCGGTCCAGGTCTCGCAATTCGAGTGCTGTGCGCAGAGGATCCGTATATTGAACGGGACTTCTCCGAAACACAGGTGCTCGTTAAAATTATCGTCGAATTCGAGCAGATGCAGCAGAAGAAGCATGCCTTATTAAATCGCGTCGAAGGAGTTACAACCGAGGATGAGAGGTAATTTATGATATTTTTATCATCTCTAAATTCATCAATTATTTCTTAAATTCTTTGAAATATACTTCATCTCTTACCTAACCTAACCTATGACCAGCGTGTCACTGAGTGATAGTTTAGGGACCATCCTATTGATATAGCGTACTATCGATATTTTGGTTTGGTTAATTTTCTTTACCGGGAATTGCCATCATTTTTAACCGAATCGTGAATTATCTTAACTGGAATAGGTTTTCTCTGATAGTTGCCCATGGGTCATAAGAAGAACGATCTCGTTCTATTTTGCCGATTTCTATAAATATGGATATGTCTAAATTAGAAATATCGATATTTTCAGTATCAACTACAGTCAAGAAATACTGTCAGTAGTTGGGTGTAATATTTTTAGACTACAACGAGCATGGGATGGTACTCGTAACTCGTGCAAGTGAAAAAAAGACAATCCTCGGGAGCTGTACATCTTACTTTTTCTACGATTATTATGCGCTCGTCACACAGCCGGCGTCGCGTGGCTTCGCTTCGTGGTTTACTCATTTGACTGACCATTGTATTAAAAGGAGTTAAGTAGTTTTTCGAGTTGCTTCATCTCCTTTTAAATACATTCGTCAGGCAAGGATAGGCATAGACGCAGGGACACGGGCGCATTATCTATGAAAATAGTAAATTCTTAATCAAAATGATACGGAAATGTATATACATTATACACAACAGGAGAAGAAAAACTTAAATTTCATAGTTGTCCAAAACATTTTAGTTGGGCTTTAACTTGTTTTTCACGTTTTAAAATTAAATCAGACTTAAAAATATCTGTACATTGTCGTTTTGTAATTGCTCCTTTATAAAACCTTAGAATATTTCTATAATAATTTGAAAATTGTATCGTTCTTCCACAGGATAACACTGCGAAGAATATCGAGTAAACAGAAGCTGGCTGCCACACTATTGCCCATCCGTAGCGTAGGCGTACAGGGCGATTGCCGTTCATACAACTACGTGTGCGGCATCTCCAGCGAAAACGAGCCTGATTGGGATGACATTATGTACCTAGCTAGACTAATACCTCGCATCTGTCGCAACATCAATCGAGTCTGCTACATCTTCGGTGGGTTGGTAAAGGAGACGATCCCAGATTTAACGCCCACGTACCTAACTCCACACGTGATCTGCACCCTCCGACATGCGGATGATGTCGCCACCACTGTAAGTCTTTCAATGTATGCATGCCCTTTCCCTATCACTCTAAGAGCGGTTGTAAGAAAGCGATTTTCTTTCGAGCTTGGCAAATTGCTGATACGCCAACCGCAGAGCAAATTGGTCAAGTGAACATTTCCATTACGTAAAGCTTCGTTTATGGCGCTACATCTTGGCCTACATTTTTTCCAATTCGTTACTTTACGGTACACAATTACCCTCAATTACATTATATGAACTTTATTAGCGGCATGACCCTTGATTACGTTTTAAGTGTTATCTAGCGCTTTGTGTAATATTCTTCTTGTTTTACATATTTTGTATTTGTCTGTATCATCATAACTTTGCCACTGACTTAATATGAATGTGTGCGCGTTTGTGTGCATGTGCACGTAAAAGTGCGTGTGGGTGGAGTTGTGTATAGGTGTGTGAAGATGTATAAGCAAAAATGTGGGTATAGATTAATTTGGGTATGCATAGATACGTGTGTGTATAAGTAAAAGTAGTAAGTAATCTAATGTAATTGGCATTACATCTTAACTGTATTAATGATGTTCCGGAACTAAGTATATGGGTCGTTTCAATATTTAACAAAGTTTTCACCAATACTGTCAATCCTTAATGATTATAGCCATTATACTAAAGCAAAGTTTCACTTTCACATGTTTAACGATCTTTCTACATCGTTTGACAGTGTGTATTTATAAATAATCAGACGGACTCGTTGAATTTGTGAGCTAACCGTTATAATAATAACACATCCATGTGTTTATCATGCAAATAATTAGATGAATAGTTTTGGACAGAATGATTTAATATAAAACAACTGTTTACATCGCATTTCTAGGTGTTACAAAATGCTGGTCAAACGGACTCCGTTAGCCAAATGCCCGTGGTCCTACTCCCTATACATTTTGATCGCGATCAAGCATTGCGAATACCATCGTGTCAACGTTCGATCGTTCTACGGCCTTTTGTCACACAAGATTTTATGACCGGAGTACCTGCTGTGCCTGGGAAACATTTGCCTTTAGAGGTAGATTATATTATATTGGTTGTTGAAATCAATCGGAATCTAATTCAATTGGTGCGTTTTTGTCATAGGTTGTACAAAAAATGGCGAGTGATGTCTTGCTCGTCCCTGGCATATCGCGAGTACTTTACGATGTGACTTCAAAGCCCCCGGGCACGACAGAATGGGAATGATTCACTCAAACTGCCAACACGCAGTTTGTGCCCTTACGTGAAATAGCGTATGGAACAAAAATGCAACACAACACTTACACACGGATTATTAAAAATGACACAATGTATCAAACAAAGAAAAAATGATGAAAATGATAAAACAAATTGCACGTGCTATAATGAAAAAAAAAAAAAACAATTTTTGGGCAATTAATTGAGAAAAAAGAAGCAACTACTCATCTAGTTTGTCGGCCATTTCTTTTTTATACAATATTATGGATTCTGTACTAATATTATCACTTTGTTGACTGTTAAGTGATTGATACCAACTGATTTCCCCCAAATTGTATGTTGATTTCGACTCGTGGGAGAAATTTTATTCATGCACACACATTCACACACACACAGGCTCATGAAGCGGGAAAACCTGGGCGACGCCGTTGGCAAGGATTGTAAGTAATTTTGTGTGTGGCGGTTAACGACTACATGGTTTTCTTCGCCCTTTTCATTGTCTTTTTAACATAATTGTTAAATTTGTTCGCCAAGCAGGTACCCTGTCTAAATAATTGTGCTTGCTCTAAATCATGTAATGTATCGATTAAATTTACTTTCTCTATCCACGTTGTTTTTGCATCGCTAAATTGAAATAAAATTCAATTTTTTGTTACTTTGCTGCTGAATTCTTTCTCTACATCAATATTATGGGAATAAGTATCGAATTAGACGTTGAGCCAAGTGTCACGATGTTCACTTTCTGATCCGAACAGCAATATCAGCCCGCCAATTAACGCGTATCTTTTATATTAGGATTCGTGGATTACCCGTCCGATGCAAGTTGTAGAAGACGTTGAAGAAAGAAGTAGATGTTTCGGGAGTAAAACGTCATATATGAATATCTCTTATTCACTTTGTTTACAACACGAAAATTTAACAAATCATGAGAGGACCTACATCTTGTACGTTGGTCAAGGCGCGCTTCAATAGTGGAGTTAGTGATTTTCAGAGGTACTTATAAATAGTCTTTTACATATTGCTTTCGATATACATCTGTAATGGTATCAAATCTTTGTAATGTCATGGATGCGTTCCCATTTGTAGGAGAACGCGTAAACGTAAAATCATCATAACTTACCTACTATTTATTTATATTCGTTTACTGGTTTATCTGGGCACTTTACATTAGTCCACGTGGACTTGTAAGTTCCATATAACACTGTTGCAATTATTACATGGGACCCAATTGGTATACTTTTTGTCAAATTGGTATAAAGACTCACCACGTGGTGCCTTGAGGCTACTGGCTAAAATTACTTGTTGGTTGTGTGACGAGAATCTTTATATCTCCTATTTTAATTTTGCCTGACCTGTCCCGTGCTTGGCACGTCCCCGTTATCATACATATATTATTATCATATTTAGATATGTCAGTAATTACGATGATTGATTTTAAGACTCACAATGAGACAATAAGCTTTTGATATAAGAAATAAGATACGTGTGTTTTGGAATGAAGAGTAGAAGTTACGGATCAAACATTTTCAAGTCTTAATTTCGCAATACTATCATATTTCGTTATGCTCAATATCATTGTTAAATTAATCATTGAATTAAAAGAACAGAAATTAAAAAAAAAACTATCTTAAAAGTAGAAATAATACACACATTAATAAAAAACAAAAGTTGGAATCGGATTGTTGGTTTTTAAAGTATACGCCGCCTAAATTCGGCTCGTATTCACCAATTTACTCTTCAAGTTCTCGCGCTCATAAAGAAGTTTTACTTCAAAATGTGCTAATGCGTAAAGACATAATGGAATCCCCCCAATATAAGAATTAACATATTCTTATTATTCTTCCAATTAACTCAACTGGTGCCTTAGTTTAACACCGCAATATATTAACATAAACAATTTCAACTATTTTATGAAAACCTTCAAAACATCTCAACAATCGCAGCATGCATTAATCACGACCTGGCGGCATTGAATCGCTCGTAAATTTAATCATTTTATGTACCAAACTTCATATGCATATTTGCCAGTCACTGAATAAAATCAAAGATTGATCTGCCGGTAGAACGCACGAACTTGATTTCTTCATTCAATTACACAATGAGCGATCACTCGCTATTGAACATGCATGAGCAATTACTCAATCGCACGTGCACCAACAAGATGCTGGTAGATGGAAGGAGCACACCATGAATCGAAAGCAATGCGCGCGCCTTGTCTGCCCAGACGAAGCCTTGTCTAGTTGCAGTTCAGTCGTGGCCTCGTATAAAAATAGCAATAATTGGCATCTCCAAGTTTTAACACTTCGAATGGTTTTTGAGTTCCTAGTGGAAGATTGTGCATAATAAACATAAAACAAGTAAGTGTACATTTTTCATAATACGTTTACTAAGCTAAGGACCACTTTAGTTTTTAATTCTAAATCAATTGAAATTCGAATGCATTTGTCTATCTTTAATGAGTGTTTATATAATCTTAGAGAAATGATGTATTTTTACGCAGCTAACCGTTTTGTCTATTTGTGTAGGCCATTGATGTGCTACAAATAGAATCATTATTAACCTTTCATTCATATTCAACAAGGCTGTAAAAATTACGCCGTACCTTACCAACGTACAAAACATTAACTTTTCAGATGAAGTACAGAACATTATTTGACAACATGTTACACGCACACGTACACATCTTATACCTTTAACACATGAGTGTTGGCTATGTAATAAGTTAGATCTTATCGATACATTTCCATTAATTGTGTATGAGGCAAATGTTTCATATTTGTTATATAATAAATTCATTAAACCAAAATTTGCAAAAACATGTTAGTGCAAATTTATTAGTATACCTATCTATTAATAGATAAATGGGTTATTTTTGACCACCTAATATAGTTTCTACATAAATATCACTTCATTTTTATATACGTACGCATATATAATTATAAAATTTTTGGGTCATGGCTTCAACGGTGAGGAGAGTGATCTTGACTGGCCTTGGTGCGCTTGCATTGTTTATATATCACGCATAACTTTGAATTTGCACGATTGTCTATTGGTGGTCTCATAAATACATTTACTTTTTACTAATTGTGTTTAGGGAAAGAGGAAAGTCTTCAAAATGAACGAAAGTGATTTGCATCTAGCGAGGGCTATGTTGGAAGAATGCAGCCTAAATGGAAGCCCGGGACCGTTGAAGAAATTTGCGGCGAATGAGCGAAAATTTATGTAAGTAGATTTTTCTGTATTCCGGTTTGTTCGGGTTGTTGCTTCAATTAAGAGTATGATTTGTTCATTTTGACCTTTTATTAAAGCTCCTATCCTCCAATTTATGGAACTTTATCATTAACATCCGTAGAGATAAAGTCCAGGCAGTGCAATTATTATTGCGCTGTTGATCGATTACGTTAGACAAAACTCAGGATACGTCTTGGATAAAAAAATCAGAATTTTCAATTCTGAATGAATTTAACTGAACACGAACAGGACATTAAATGAGCTGGCTGGCCCTAGTTTCTGATGTAGCTAGATGCTACATCGCGCCATATGCCACTGTTTTTTTAAACTTCTTTACGGCGGGTAAAACGTTTCTCAGCATAGCGGTCACGGTGCCAGTCTGTCTACCTTCCCTTTGTCGTACTCATATTGGCGCGGTATACTCGGCCTCGTCCTTCAAGCAGATGCTACTCCCACTCTTTACAAAGGGCGCGTGAACAGTGTTATCATTGCATCGACGATTATGAATCATATTGAACAAGAACGCTGAGTGCCGGGGTGACAAAGAGCTCTAGAAGTCTCGTTTGGAAACGAGATGAAGATGATGGAGACACACGAGTGTATTTGGTAGGTGGCTGTAAATAGGAGACAAAAAAAGACACACGCAGTTATAGACACAAAAATACAACTGGCTTTATTGGAGCTCGTCCCCTTGATGAAGGCGTAGGAGTTCTCTTGTACCAGAAATGATTCAACTTCAAGCAGCACGTAAAAGTTCCGTCCACTAAGGGTGTATAATATGTCCACGCAAATCGCAATGGTGACCGGAACGCGTGTTCCGCACAATACGCGATACTAACAAGAGGAGGGCCAGGTCGTGTCATCTCAGATTTTAATGAAATTTGGTAGACATGTAGAATAGGCCTAACAACAATGCCTGTTAAAGCGAGATGACGCACTATCCAGGCATTATCCTTTAAAAGGAGTTTGAAATATGACTACAGACTTTATAAAGAAATGTAAAAAGGAAATGGATATAATCTGCACTTTGAATCCTTTCATGTTGAATTAGAAACAGCTATAACGAATATAAATTTTGACATTAGTTTGTAACGTTGTAGACAACCCACTCCTCTTGAAAAAGTTAAGTAATTAATAGTATATCGAGTAGCCTATATTTTGGTAGATTTTTTAATGAACTTTTTGATAAGGACTATATTCTGACGCCTCCCTGGCTTCTTCTAGAGATCCTTGTACCCTATTATAATAATAAATCTGCCGGTTCCCATAGAATGCGAGTTGCTTTTTATCAAATGTCAGAACGATATCAAAAATGTCGATATTGCTATATGGATTTTATGGAAAATGAAATTTTCGATAAATATCGATATTTATCAATATCGATGTAAACTATTCCGCTAGAGGCAAATATTTCATTCCGTTTCCGCATGATACAAGTACCGCGTGATACAATTCAATTTACATTAGTACCTGGAGACGGACCTGGAAAATTTTCGATATTAGACAGGAATCCGTATAGTAAAGGATCGGCCTAAGGCAGGTGTCATTGTATTTGCCAGTATGTTGGGTAGCCTACGTACAGTGAAGTAACCCAAGTAATATTGCAACGGAACATGTGTGCTAGAAACATTTGTGGGTTTGTGCTTGGTGCCAGTCCAGTTTATTTTTATGTACATTCAAATGTATAGAAATGGACCAAGAGTCGCACATGTAAGTATAGATTACACAATAAAGTAGCCGATCAAATGCGCCATCCATATTCCCAATGCGATCTCGATAAGCCGGTAAAAATTGGCCGACCACTTCCACCGAGCCGTCCTCTTTGTGAATCCATCGTACGCGTCTCGTTATCAGTCGAAGTGCCGGTTGTAGTTGGCCCCTAATAGGGGCACTATACACTGGACTCGAGAATGATTCTGCGCGCGGAGATACACTGGAAACGTATGCACGACCAATGCAAACAGTGAGGTAAGCGAGTGTGATGTGGCGTGTGAACAAACATTAGCAGCTCTTCACCTCGTTACGCATCTGTCGATGAATGCTTCGCTTGCATGTGAGGCCACCGGATGGTGCCTCGCAATTGTTTATTGCCTCGCTGTGACGAGTGGAAGGACAGTGCAAATTGGAGAAACAAACGCATATCTGCTGCACTGGTGTAAGAGACAATGGAAAGAGGGGCATCGCCAGCAACCCCTTTTCCGAGCGTAGTGGGGGTTTGCACATACGCACCGTTCGTATGGGGGGTGCATGACAGGTGAACGACCAGAAGCAATCGAGTGCGCAGCACACATACGCATACAGGCCGCGAAATCGCGTCGTGCACGCGGACCCGACGTCGCCACCGCGGGCGTTCAGTGCGCCGTCGGGCAGTGCTGAGCATGGACAACCTGTGGGTGGGCAGCGAGACCGATCTGTCGGTGCTGCACGAGATCCGGATGGCCGACCGCCTCGAGTACCGCGTGCAGTGTCTGAAGACGCACGATGCGGGCGCGCGTGGCAGACAGAACGGCGCGAAGTACCGGGCGCCTACCGCCGTCGGTCGCGAGTGCTGCGTGCCGCTGACCACGCCACCACCACCGCCGGCGATGAATGGGGTTGACGCGGACGAGTGCGACTCGTGCAGCAGCTGCGGCACCAGCCGGCAGGGATGTAGACGAAGGTCAGGCACTTGGCCGTAAGTAGAGCACACCCCCGCGCCAACGCCGGAGAATGCGGTCGTCCGGTATGTCGGTCATTGGCTTTCGTAGGGTACCTAACCTCACAAAACACAAACGCACAGGTGCGCGTAATTGTATTACTCGTAAACGAGAGAGAGAAAAAAAAACAACGCTGAGCGACGAGAGGCTTATTGTTAGCCACAACTGCGATTCCTCCCAATTGAATATTGTTGAAGTTAGCTGTTGTTTTCTTCTCGGAAAATAACACTTTCTATCTATGCACACATATTCATAAATATAAAAGTTCGTATTCATAAATATGTATATTGTTAGTAGACGTGGCTTGAAAATCGTTAAAATATGTGTGGAAATATGTGTAGAATATTATAACTATAATTAAAGCAATTACAGCTGTGATGCAAGATTTAGCTGTGAAATTGCGCATTATTCACGCATGCAAACAACCATATGCATCCTTTATCATGTTTGAACTTTGCTGTCAAGTCTCATTAAGTTAATGCTTGCATAAATAATATATTTAACATAAATTCATAATGTAATTTCAAGTGTTTACTCCGTTATCACGCACCTGTCTTCCTTGCGGGGCATCCTCATCACGGGCATCCCTACGTACCGGAATAATGAAACTTAAATTCAAATTTCGAGATTATCATGTTTCATACTGGAACTTTGTCGCAGTGAATTGCATTGTTGAACCTGAGCACGTGCGGATCCCGGATTGGGCCGGGTAAAAGTTACTATTCCCTTACACCACTATGTGGTAGAAAAAGGATGTTGAAAATAATAAAAAAAAAAATCAAATTTCGTATATTCAAATCATATTTATACTCATTCATTCGCTGATGATTCAATGAAAAGGAACACATCGACGAATTGATGGCAAATTCTATTCTGAATCGATTAATATAAGATTGATACACAAAGGGGAATGTAAATATAATCATAGAATTTCTAGAACCACTTTTAAGCAAAGACAATGTAATTATTCTTAATTTTCGTTACTATAATATCACAGCTAAATAATCAAAGAGAAACTGTCCTAGGAGTCAATGACAAATTGTATTTTTCATCGATTTGTATATGATTTGTACACATACCAAGAAGGTAAATACAAATTTACAATCTTTAGGATAAGTCAATTTTATCGCCTCGACGATGTAGAAAATGTGGCAGATGTGGCAGATTTCCTGCTCCATCAATTAGATATATTTGATTAAGATTAAAGCAAAATTTATTCTGCTTCAACCAAAGTATGTTTACACGTATTAAAAGAAGATGTTATAATTAGACTTAATATTCAAGACTTATAGAAACGTCTAAGAAAACAAACGAACAGCTGTCCTAGGAGTTAATGGCAAATTTCATTCTACATCCGTTGGTATATTTGTACAGACAGAAAGCTAAAATTAAAGCAAAATTCATTCTGAATCAGTGTATGATTTACACTAATCCAGAGAAGAAGCTATAATTAAACTTCACATTCATGACTTATCTAAGAAAACAAACTGTCCTAGAATTAATGGCAAATTTCATTCTGCGTCAATTAGTATATTTGTACGCGCACATTAATATATTTACACACAGGACTGTCTATTAAGATTAAAGTAAAATTCATTCTGAATTGATCAGTATATAATCAATAACCAAATATTCATGACATAATAATTGCGTTTAAGAATACAAACGAAAAGCTGTCTTAGGAGTTAATAGAAAATTTCATTCTGCGTCAATTAGTATATTTGTACGCACACACTCTAGAATATTTATACACAGTATTGTCTAATAAGATTAAAATAAAGATACAATCAGTAGACTAAACATTCATGACATAATAATTGCGTTTAAGAAAACAAACGAAAAGCTGTTTTAGGAGTTAATAGAAAATTTCATTCTGCGGCGTCATATTTGTACGCACATACTAGTATTTTTATACACAGACCTGTCTAGTAAGATTAAAATAAAATTCAATCTGAATTGATTAGTATATGATTTGCACTTATTGAAAAAAGATGACTGAAAATGCACTCTCCTACGTTGCATAATAAATTTGTATGCACAAAACGAACGTAAATATAAATAAATTTTGCAATCTGAAGGCACGACTCTTTCTCACATTCACGATGACTCTATAATTAGATTCATGACTATCTCCTTTAAGCAATCAAACGAAAAACTGGCTTAATGTAAAACATTCTGAGTGGATTAGTATATGACTTAAACACATAGGATATGAAATCGTTAAATCAATTGTGGATATAATTAGGCTTAACATTCATGACTTATAATATCGCGTCTATGAAAACAAAGGAAAAGTATCCTAAAAGTTAATGGCAAATTTCATTCTGCATAGGATATTTGTACGCACGAAAAGAAGGTAAATATAAATATAAGTATTCTTGCAATCTGTACGGTGAAATTTACGATGACTATAATTCGACTTAACATTCATGAATTCTAAGCAATCAAACGAAAAACTGCTCCTAGGCCAGTTGGCAAATTTCATTCTGAATCGATTAGTTATTGACTTACATAGAGTGAAGGTAAATACAAATTCATTAAAACAATTGCGGATTGTTAGATATGATAACCATAATTATAGTAATCACCGCAGTGTTGCGAGATTTTGCTGTGAAATTGCGTATGCGTGAAAAACGAACATACAAATGTATCTTTTATTGTGTTTGAACTTTGCTGTCAAGTCTCGTTAATTTTATTTCTCGCATAAATAACATATTTAACCTAAATTCATAATGTAATTTCATATGTTTACTCGATTAACTCACACCTATCACCCTTGTATCTATCTACGCAGATACAGTTAATTGTAAGTGGTACCTTTCGGGGCGTACCACATATTCATTGATTGATTTATACAATCGATCTGATCTTATGAATCGATCAGAATATGGTTTACTCATATAGAAAGAAGGTAAATATAAATTCATATGAAATTTGTAGGTCGTCATTTTTTCGACAGTGTTCCTACAATTAGACAATTATCTGACATGTCTTATAATTGGGTTTCTATGAAATCAAATGGAGCCTAATAGAGAATTTCATTCCGAATCGATCAGTATATGATTTACACATGATAAAGATGGTCATTTTTTCCCGCGATTTTCATGTAATTAGGCTATTACTTACACTATCGATTTTACGTAATCTGATGAAAAACTGTCCGTTTAGATTAAAGCAAATTTTATTCTTTTTAACTTTCATGACTTATATTGCCGTTTTTTAGGGAAATAAAATTACATCCTGAGTCGATTATATGATTTGTACAAATCGATAAAACTTTCCCCTTTACCTAGACCTGTTTGATGATAACAAATTACAGATAAAAATGTTGATATTTGTTGAAGTTATCGGTATTAGCATCGTCTGTATGTAGAGATGTGATCACGAATCTCCCGTTAACCCATGGGCGGGGGATTTTCACACGAGGGTCACCGTGGGTCAATGAGTCCCTTGCCTCCTGGGGGTTCCCTTTAAAATGGCTTTCAATGCGGTAGTATGCCGAGAAATGAATGTAATTCGCGATGTCGATATTTGTCAAGACCAGTATTATCAATATATTTTGGCATGCCTATTTTTACACGTTAGATTATTAATTACTACAGTATTCACACTATTTATAGGGAAAACCGGGTATAAAAAGCTATAATGAACGAAGAATCACTTTTGAATTTTGCATTTTAATTCCATCATTCTGCCGTTACGGAGTACCGTCCTCTATGAGCCATCTTAATTTTATATTGTATTATCTATATAGAGGGAAACCAACAGAATACGAAAAGTCACTGGACCAATCTCTTTTTCATTGTTGACGGCTGTCCGCATATAATAAATTATTGCGGCATACGTGAGTTGGGGGGAGCCAAAAATGTATTTATCAGTACACATTGCAATAAAATCTCCTAAAAAGCAAAATTACAAGATTTTGGGATCATCCTTCATATTTCGTTATTTACAAATATTTCATTCCGTTTCTGCAATGGGTCTTAATTTCTTCGTAGTAGATAGAATTCAGTATATAAATTCCGCATATTTTTGATGATATAAATATATGTAAGGTTCAAACTAGAGATATTGCAACATCTTTCCAGCTTTACAGCTGCATTTATTATTTTATTAATCTATATTTTGTTGGTACATTATCAATTGCTTTCTTTCATTCATTCACGACTGCTTTTTGGTTTTATCTGTTGCCATTTTTGTCATCCTTCAGGTGTAGCTTATTCGATTTTGTACTCTCCCTCTCTCTCGCTCTTTTGTTTTGTTAGCTTCTCTACGTTAACTTCAATATTATTTGATTCTAGCATCCTTGCAAGGCTTTTTATTACTAATGTATTTCGCTGTATTTTGAACTTTTACATTTTTAAGTTGAAACATACTTCCTCAAAAAACTTTTTATTGAGCCATTTCTCTTATTTCCGTTTGCTTTCCCTGTTTACAATCTCTCCTTGGTAACTTTTAGATTATTATTTGGCATTTTCTCAAATCGGATCCAATGACTAGCAATCATTGGCTATTTATACATTCGAAACTATCCATGTTTATGTAGACTTAAAAACGGAAATAAAACGAGACATATTTAACTGCAGTGGCATTGGTGTAAAAATCCGAAGTCACTTGAACCTAATGAGAAACAAACGCATTCTAGACAGTTTATTTTATTACCAGTCGTTATACGGGTAAATCTTGTTTTAATGGAGTCTTAATGTTTTCCAATGCTTACAATATTTTGAAATCAATAGAAATTTTCAAGGGAAAGTGCGTAATATTTAAGCAAAAACACATACCTAATCGGCGGTTTCCCACCGCCTAGATTAGATTAGACACAGTGGTTGTTTATAAATAGGCAATGATATTTGCATTAATACTAGCCGTGTCTTTATATTAATTCTGTACTGTCAGTGTCCTTAATTAATGGCCACGCTCCCAAGAGCGCATGCATAATGGACGTTGGCTATTGTTTTATTACCATCCATTTATTATTCATCATTTGTCGGACCGGCGACGATGACTCGAGGAAAATCTTGTATTCTCACGCTGGCAACACAACAACAATACATGCGCAATGTTTGCATGTCGGAAGGTCGTTAGAAAAATGGAATACAGCGAACGTCAAATATTGGGACAAAAAAGCGAAATAATACAACGAGTCAAGTGCGCCTCGTTTGCAATGTATATTCAATTGGTTTATGCAAGCTCCCACCGTTTGCGCACCGCACTTTTCAATTTCGTCAGATTGTTAAGTGTGTATGTATATATGAGACTTTGGTGTTTACCGCACAACGGGGCTCAAGAGGTAGCCGTACATTGTTTTCGCGCCGATAGAAAGTAAGAAAAAAATCACACACACGTTCGAAAAAAATTGTTCGGATTAGATGCCGGCGCATACATATCGCCGCCGCCGTGCGTGAAAGTTACCGTCGAAATGACAGTCATTGTATTACGCCATGCGGCGACACACACCGCAGGCGGTTGTTTTGCCCGCGCGCACAGCAGCCAAATGAGTAATGAGCATGCACTACCAGTGCTAGTCGGATGTGCGATGATCGACGCTTTGGTTGTTACAGGAGAACGCGATCTTTGAACGCGCCGTCCCCGATCCAACAGTTTGGGCCATGCGGCAGGATAATGAAAAACTCGGCAATGGTCATGTAAGTATCGTACACTTTTATTCAGCTTTACTACATTTGTTGCAATTTCATTATCACTGACGCGATGACATTGTATAAATACTGATCCGATATTTTCCATGAATTAAAAGCATATTTATATACCGTGCTATCACTACTGATATCAGGATTTTTTCACATTTGGTAAAATATTTGGTAACTTGTTTTGTTCCCCATCACGAAATATTGTACCAAGGGTCTTATTCAACTTATATATTCTTACTATACGATAATACTCGTAATTAATAACTTGATTGTAAGCATGCCTATTTGTAAGTTGTGTGTGTCTGTGCATGTGGATAGCTTGTTTTTCTCATACCCTGAAACGACATTTCACATTTGGTATGGTATTTTTTATATTTTATTAACAATACGGCGGCACTTTATGTCGGTGTTTGCACGCATTCTTCTCCATTCGGCTCCATCGTCGATAACAGCGGGTTACGCCTGCCCCGTTCGAGGTGTGATAATGTTGCTCTAGTGCCCATATCGACTGCGGGTTATTCTCACTAAGTCCTCTTTGTGTTATCGTGAAATTACACAAAAGTGTTTATAACGTGCTTCGACAGGATGGTCGTGACCCGAACCGAGCTAGTCTCGTTCAACTTGTGCACGGATGCCGACTACGCAAAACCGAGATATTTCATGTAAATCGCTGTCAAATTAATTAATTCATATTTATATAGGCCGGTATCACATTTTCAAACTTCTCCACTGATATGAGTATTTTTTCACGTTCGGTAACATTTTTGTAACCTATATGGTGGTAACTATTTTGGTAACTCACAACAAATCAATTAACAAATGGTACCAAAGGTTGGAATTTTACGTTCATGGTTTTTATGCAATAATTCTGCGTATATACTTATCATTATTTAATAACTAACACTCGTCATTACTTAAATGATGGTTTCGTGATGTGTCTGGGTGGATAACTTGTTTTTCTCATACCCCGAAACCATATTTCTCGGTCGGTGTGGTATTTTTATATTTTATTCGCAATGGCACGGCACTTTGCGTCGATGTTTGCATGCATTCTTCCTTATCGGAGCCGAGCCGATATTGGTGGGTTACGCCTACCCCATCGAGGTGTGATAATTACGGTCAGTCGTTGTTATTGGTACCCGGTAACCACACCGCTCTAGCACTCGTCGTAGGTGTTAGAGGTGTATACCTCTCTAGATCCTCTACGTATCAAATTAACGTTACTCAAGAGCGTTTTAACGTGCTCCAAGAAGATGGTCTTCGAACTAGTTTCGTTCAAAGTCTGCACGAAGTGCTAAGTCGACTAAGCGAAACCAGGATATTTCATGTAAATCGTTATCAAATTCATCAAATCATTTTTATATTTGAGAGCAAGTACTTAGTAATGATTTTTCCTAACTCATTCACACAACTACTATCATACGAGTTAGGAAAAATCATTGCTAAGTACTTGCTCTCAAATATAATTCAAACGTCACACTAAATTGCCAAATCCAATATAACATGTAAATCATTTTTATTTAGGGTGGTATCACTTTTACGACGAATACCATGGCAATTTGTGGCGATGTTTCCACGTATTCTTCCTTAGTGTGATAGTTATGGTCAGTTGCTGATGATATTGGTTACCGCGTTCCTCTAACAACAACGATGAAGCCGTGATTTTTCATGTAAATCGTTGCCCAAATCAATGTTTGATCTCCGGCACCAAATTCTGAAAAATGCAACAAGCAAAATCAACGACTAGTAAACAAACTAGACTCAAACCGTCTAAAAGATAGTGACTTTTAATATCTAGAGAAATGTTTGTGTGCGTTCTATATTATGATTTGTCTGCTTCGATTACGGATTCTTAATCGATCGCTGATTGTTTTGGCTGTTCTGCTTTCTGCTGCTTGCAGGTCGATTCAAGATCCGGCCAGCCAACGACTCACATGGTACAAGCCGCCGCTCACCGTCCTCGTCATTAAGAAAGTCCACGACGCGGCCGTCCTGCCGCCGTTCGTGCAGCTCGTGCAATGGCTAATCACGGTAATTACTCAATTATGACTCGTAAACAATCATTACGTGCATTGAAAATCGCACCGATCCAAATCAATTGCAGCATCTTGGTAATAATGATAGGCTATGTTCACAAATCAATTTTGCAACATGAGCATTACTTGCATATTCTATTCCATGCTTAATCAGCATGTAATCAGTCTCAGTTGTTATCAACGGGAAGTAGTTTTTTGTGATAATTAATGAATACTACGCTATGACTAATAATTGCGTAAATTCCCATTGAAATATTATCGAAAAATGACAAATATTACATTGTGGCGACCACTGAAATAGATTTATTTTCGAAGTGTTCGTTTTTATGCTATAATATATATTCTGTGTGTATAGGGTCAGTTAACCATTGTTCTATTATGTCAAATTTGCTTATTTTAGTAGAACAATCAATAATGTGTTCGTGAGCTATTAAACTTTCACTGTGATATCAATTTTTAATTTTGGAAAGGTACAATAATGCATGCATGTGTACATGGTAAATTTATTAATGCATGGCAATATAATTGTTTTGTCAAACTCTGTCTGTTATATTCATATCGATCTTTATTATAGCTGTCGATATCAAATTTAGCTAGTAATGTCATCAATACAAAAGAAATTAAAGTGAAACTAAGAAATTTAACGCTGACGGCGGCGAATTTCGTTATCGATATCTGTACATTTTTAACAAGCCTTAAATATTAGTTAATATCAAATTGCTAATAACATGAATTAATCAAACTATTCTTCGCGTAGGAAAAACGAATGGTCGTATTTGTGGAGGCAGCAGTTATGGAGGAGACGCTCTTGGATCACTATCCCGGTTTTCAAACAATCAAGGATAAGCTGATGACGTTCCAAGATGGCAAGGACGATCTCACAGACAAGATCGACTTCATCATTTGCCTGGGCGGCGATGGCACACTGTTGTACGCCAGCCATCTGTTCCAGCAGTCGGTGCCGCCGGTGATGGCTTTCCACCTCGGCTCGCTCGGCTTCCTCACGCCGTTCCAGTTCGACAACTTTCAGTGGCAGGTGAACAACGTGCTGGAGGGCAACGCGGCGCTCACGCTGCGCAGCCGGCTGCGCTGCGTGATGCTGAAGAAACGCGAGGTGGTGGAGACGCTAGTAGATGGGTCTGTACACTGCCAGGACGAGGCGGACGCAGGCGGCCATTACAGCAAGAAGAAGCTGCCAACGAACGTGCTCGTGCTCAACGAGGTGGTGATCGATCGCGGTCCCTCGCCGTACCTGTCCAACATCGATCTGTTCCTGGATGGCAAGCACATCACCAGCGTGCAGGGTGACGGGCTCATTGTGAGCACGCCGACGGGTAGCACGGCGTACGCGGTTGCCGCCGGCGCTTCGATGATCCATCCCAGCGTGCCGGCGATTATGGTCACGCCGATCTGTCCGCATTCGCTCAGCTTTCGGCCGATCGTGGTACCCGCTGGCGTCGAGCTAAAGGTGGCTATTTCGCCGGATAGCAGAAACACGTCGTGGGTGTCGTTCGATGGTCGTAATCGGCAGGAATTACTTCATGGAGAAAGGTACGTATGGATATAAATAGATTTTGCATCTGATTGGGGTAGGGTCAGGAAACCATTGTGGGTCAAAATTATCTACAATCTGAATAAGGTAGGCACATTTGTAGGCCCAACCCAAGGGATAGCGGGGTGGGTTGAAATTAGTAGAATTGTAGCTTATGTTAGGTAAGATTAGAAAACGTTTGATACGTATAGAAAAGGGTGAGGTAAGGTTACTGAAGTTTATATAAGATTATCGAAGGTCATGTAAAGTTATGAAAGGTTACATGCTTATGTTTTGTTGGGGTTAAGATTAATTAAGTTTGGTATCTGTCTTTATTACAGTTTGCGAGTGACCACATCAATTTACCCAGTACCAAGCATATGCGCACTGGACCAGATCTCCGATTGGTTTGATTCACTTGCGGAGTGTTTACACTGGAATGTACGTAAGCGGCAGAAGCAGCTCGACGAACTCACTGACCTCACACATTCCAGTTCGAACGACACGCTTGACTCCCTAGATATACGTAACGAAAGCTGTCAGGAATGATATAGTCAGAGCCAGCGGTTTGCCATCGGGCGCGAACAGTCGGCATCACCGAAGATTGTATTTTATGCCACGTAATTTATTATTTTGTAATTATTGTTTAATGGTGTGCGTGCGTGTGTGTGTCGTGAAGGTATGATTTATTTACGGATCGCCCGGTCGCCCAGTCAGCAACATGAGCCAGGCGATCTTAGTTTACACGGTGCGAAAGCTGGTGTAGGACGGAAACTCGTCCAGACAGAACTCGGCTTTGATTGTTGTTAATCTTGCCGCTAACCAATGTATCTAGGAAGCGAATCACCAGTACCATGTTTTATAGCAAAATATTTTTATACTCGATGATGGAAAAGTTCTACATTGGTTTTTATCTGCAATAATTATATACTGTGCAGATTTGCATTTGCTCTACGTTGAAAAAATGCACCTTATTTTATTTATTGATGACACTCGTCACTTGTTATCTTGTCGTACAATTATTTATTCATTCAATGTTACTTCCAATTTTGTGTAAAGATTTATAGAACACGAGTTAAATTGTAACAAAGCGACATCAAATGTGATCTAACTTTAAATGTTTGTGGACGTCCACAACAATTTTAAAATAATTTAAAGAATTTTTCAGCGATGAAAAGTGTTACTGCCTTCATCACACGTAAAACGACATGGCAATAAGGTATTTTTATTTTTGTGTTTAAGGGATAATGGGTCCAATTAGTTAAATTAGTTAGGTGCAAGTGTTATATAGTAGGTTTATAAAAGATTGCAGGATGTTACTTTAGGAACTTGAATGATGATGTACTCGCAGAAATGACAATTTTGTAATGGTATCAGTCAGTCATGATGCTTTTGTTTTCTTGCTAACATTTCCATCGATTGCACTCATCTAAGTAAGCAATTTGTTAAATATTGATGTTAAAATATTTTATACTTAGATGGGGATCACAAAAAGAAGTTTACTACGTTCTAATTATATACGATTCCAAACAAATCATTGTTTACTATCCGATTCTTTAAGTTTTTCCCTCCCTCCGTTTCGAATATTTTTCAATTTGTCTTTTACTTACAGATATTTGAAACCTTGTTTTTTTTTGTTTGAGTTTACCGGGCATCGACTACTTACTATGGCCATTAGCTCAATTCTTTTTCAATGTAATTAGCCATAACAGAGGCTAATACTATTGATAAGAAGAATTCACTTTACTATGCATCCCTACCGAGAATCGAACCGGGACGTTGTAGTCAGTAGTCATAGGCCAGACCACTGCGCCACTTGGCTGGACGAAATCTTGTTAATACCTTGTTATTAATGAAAATACCGGATGGAGTATTAGGGGAGCAGAACAAGCAAGAAGGTTGCATCATGAGAAATGTTCGTTCAATACGGAATGTTTACACGTGTGGGCACCAATCATTTGGGCGATTTTGTTGGTCAATTTATCTCTTCTAAATAATGATTCCCCTGCATGCACTTGGCTGGACGAAATCTTGTTAATACCTTGTTATGAATGAAAATACCGGATGGAGTATTAGGAGAGCAGAACAAGCAAGAAGGTTGCATCATGAGAAATGTTCGTTCAATACGGAATGTTTACACGTGTGGGCACCAATTATTTGGGGGATTTTGTTGGTCAATTTATCTCTAAATAATGATTCCCCTGCATGCAGGAGCATTGCACATTGTATCACGCAGTGACACTTCTGATCTGATTCAATGCCGTAAAAGTGTCCTTTTGGCCGCGTCCTCATGAATTAAAAGGGATTTAACTGATTGTGGGAAATTATGTTAAATAGCAACATTCGGAATGGACACAAGTGAGGGGTTGCATCATGAGCAATTTTAATTTATTCCCATTGATTTATAAGTTTGTTCAGCGCGGCAAAATATACTGAAAAAGTTTCAAAGTTTTCGAGAAAAAATCGGTAGATTAAAATCCTTCTATTTTAAACTTAATTGTCACTAAAGTATTTGTATTTTCTCGGATGTCTTTGCACTTTTTTATTCAAAATGTGTCTAATTTATTTAATATCAATCCATTCTGTCATTGATTGCAATATGCATTGTATTGTACAATTTCCCTCATGTGTGGTGGATTCAACGATGGATATTTTTAAAATGATCTACACACATCAGAGGTCATTCGAAACATTTAAAAGGAAACGATTTGCTTTGGAATAATACGGTTCGACATTCATGTTGATAAACTGCTAATTCCGGATGTGGTATTTATTCGAAAAATTGTGGTTTATGCCGTTAACTTCGAAAATTTAAACAAACATTGAAGGAGACATGGTTTATCAAAAATGGCATTTAATAATATATAAATATACATATATGAACGAACTAATACATAATACCTATCATATGATTATTACTATTCAGGCCTCCTCTACGAAATACTGCACCTAAATAAAAGAAAATAATCAATAAACTCATGCATAAAAAGTTAAATTTTAAATCTAGACTTACATGATGAAAACCAATAAACCCAAGATTCTCAAGCTTCTTTACTTCTTCTCGTAAGGTCTCCTTGTTGTAAACTTGTAAAAGTTCGGCAAGGCAACAATCGCGACATTGTTTTTCTTCGTATTGTAAGAAAAGTAAGGCGTACGCTGGTTTCTTCAGTGCAAGACACTTTTGATATGCTTCTCGAAGATTTAGTTGGTTGAGAACCGGTGATCCCTATTTACAAATATGTTTTGTTTTGCGAGAGAAATTACGATACGCTATTATGTCTTGTTTTAGAGAAAAACTTAGAGGAAAATGCATACCTGGATGAAATAGATTAAACTAGTGAGGTCTCCTTGGATATCCCGACTGGTGTTCAAGGATTTTATGCCATCATCAACAATTAGTTGCCATGCTTTATAATAGATCTCTTTGCTGATTAAAATGTCCAATTTTGTGAAGTTAAGGAGACATTTTTTCAAATCGTCGATCTGAAATGAATGTTTATAAAATATAACACGAGAAAAATTCTGGTGTAAACCAACAATCAGTGGTGGTAGGGTCACTTCCAATGATCAATTTCATAGTTATTTTTATTCTTGCAGTAAAGGGTTAATAACAATAAAAATATATTGTCTCATATGTGGCAGATATCAAGCCTACGTATGTAGATTTGTGTGAAAACAGGATAAAAGCAGTGTCTCTGTGCAACAGACAGAAAACTATTTATACCATGTTGCAGTAGTACTTAAAAGAGAGAGGAATTAACTGCTATATATGCCAACCGGTTTGACCGATCAGATATGGGTAAAAAACCTCTATTGGAGTTGAGATAACAATTTATATAAATTGACATATTTAAAAAACAATATAAAAAGTTGTGAAATAATTTAAGTATCATGAGAAAGTTTGTTTAAGTTTGATAGCTTGATATTTCGCAATAAAAAAATCTTATCAAAAATGCATCTATCCGTAGCATCGATCGCGCGATTGGACTGAGGTACAATAGACAGTTTTCGCCACTGTGCTCTCTACTCGCACGCGGTCAACACGAGACGCATCTCGCGTCGCGTGCACACCTATCAGATAATTCAGAGAAGAAACTCGCATCGAGTGCTTGTACGACGCGGCTGCTGGCGCGTTTCAGAAAAAAAAAAATAAGAATAAAAAGTCAAAAGGTTAAAAAGGAAGAAAAACTAACCATTTTAAGTTCTATCATTCCTCGAGTAATCTTCTCCCAGGTTTGCTGATCATATGGTACACGTTGACAAATCGCGATCATAACTTTCACATTCAACGGATCCGAAAGTTTCTTCCCTAATTTATAAAGTAGACGTGTTTTATCCATCGATGTATACTTGTCAAAATCAATCATAATCCCCAACGAGTTAAGATCATTCACAACGAAGAAATTATCGATTGTTGTCCTGCATAAACCAAAATTTAATCAAATACAGTGAATTTTGCTGCCAAGAACAACTTACATAATATCGTTGTAGGGACAATCATAGCGTTGAATCAGCTCCTCTGGCGATGTAATCATGCATATTGTCTTAAGAAGACGCCCTTGAATCAAGCATTGTTCTGACTTGTCAAACATTTCATAGAGATGCTCACGCCATTCGGCAACATCACCACTTGAACAAATATATGCAGCTCTAAAAGAAAGAAAGCACATTTAACCATAAAAAAAAAGATTGATAAAGTTAAGTACCTTAAAACGCATTCTGCATTGACATCTCCGGTGTAATTCATCTCAGGTGTGAGATAAATACTCATATCAGCGTCACCACCGAGTGCATAATTGTCGTTTAAAAATGTGGTCAATAATTGAATGCGTTTAGCACGAATGTCGATGTGGAATAAAGCGCCTAATTCATCAGTCGCTCGATTTATATCTGTTTTAAAATGTGTATTTAACATTAACAGGTTAACATTTTCGACGGTATGAATATAAATGTTGGCATACCTGGGCAGTGTGATAATGTCACATTAGGTCCTTTGAGAATCCTCTCATCACGGTACAGTGCGTTGATTAAAGCATCAGGATCGTTTAATAAATGGAGATATTGCGTTGACGCGAGATTATACATATGTAGAATATGCTTAGACGTGTAAGAAAAGTACATTTTTTCAATCTAGAAAATAATTGAAGAATTATTACATCTTAACCAATATACCCCGAAACAATATTGCACGATTTACATGTGAATAATTGATTTTCACATATAAGTGAACATCTGAAAATTAGAAACAATTCCCTTTTACCACATATGGAGTTTATGGAAATACGGGAACTACTAAATCAAGAGAAATTTGAATTAGCATACCAGATGGAGTCATTAACCCCACGGCCTACCCTTCCTGGAACCTCTCTGAAGTTGTATAAAACGCCGCACATATAGCCACCACCCAATAATTTAGTTCTTGCAGTACTCGCAATCAATCATCCATACCACAGCCCACTGCACCATGATCCTCAACGATCCACGCCAATCCCCCTAGTCATCTGCATAGCCTATTGCGTCACAACCGGCAACCGACGTTACCTGGCAGTAGCTAATTAAGGTCGTTTATGACCACTAAGCGATTTTATTTTTGAGGACCACTTGGAATTGGAACGTGGATCAGCATTGTTACAAGGGACATTCTTTATTTGAGATGTGCGTCACTAAGGGGTCACCACGTGATTCCGACGTAAGTTTGTGCTACGTGGACTCCTTCTATTGTATGTTCTATCCCCTTCTATACCGGCAGACGAGAGTTCTTTCTATACCTAGGTCCCACGTTCCTAGTGCCCAACCAGCAGACTTGCTAAAATTTGGCTTCACGTGCAGCTCTGTCCTATCCGACATAGCATCGCCTCAACAATACGTAGATTCTAAATAAATCTATTTGAGACACCCATAGTTTTCGGTTATTGTGTAAACAAACTTAACATTCCCACTACAGAAAACCTGACTGGCCAAACAAGCATATATACCAAAAATACTTACTTGTTTATAGGTATTATCAGCAACACCACTTTCCTTACATCTCTTCGCATATTTATACGCCATCTTTGCCGCAATAACACGATCAGCTCCTTCTGCCGGTTTCGGTAACAGGTGGAACGCCATCGAAGCAGCAAGCACCTTATCACTGATATATTCCAAGCACGTATCAATCAGTGTGAAAATATCTTCAAACGTTGGTTGTAATCTATAGCTAATATCCTTGCTTTCATAAACAAAATTCTAAAAGTTTGCATTCTGTAGTAACAAGTAAAGGGCAAAGCAAAACAAACTTACATAATCCTTAACGACATACGAACAAATCTCATCTCGCTTCAAATTCTTGAGAACATCAACATTCTCAAACCATTTAACATAATTCGTCAATTTAATTTCCCACCTCAACAATTTCCACAAATCTGTCGTAAATAACACTTGACTAAATGGAAACCTCCATTCTGAGATCGGATCCAACGATTGAAAACCACCCGCCATACGAGAAAACCACTCCTCTGTCTCCAATTCGGTGGGTTTCGATACCCTCTGATACTTCCTTAAGAAATGCAACAGCACTCGAAAGCTACCATGCCTCATGTCATTTAAAGCAGTGGCCACATTCAAAATCGCCAAATATGCTTCATAATAGTAAAAGTTCAACGACTCCCACAAAGTGTTAATGCAATCTAACACAATCTGCCTGTCCTTAAGCAATGCCACAGTCTTCAAACACTTCGTATCCAATTCGGTATCCTCTTCAACAACAGCACTTCTTAATCCAAATAAATTTGCATTTACTACATATTTCGGCTTCCAGGTCGCAATCAAATCATTTAAATATTTAAGGTAGTACGTTTGAGCGTCCATTTTGAAATCCTCACAAAACTCGGTAATTTCTTCGAGGGTAATTTCATGCTGAGATATTAATATCCCTAACAATTCTTTATTCGACGCAAGAAGGAAGAATTCACTCGTTGGCATCGTACATTTAGTCAAACGCTTCCGCCATTTTATCCCCCAGATAAACTTCCCGTAATGATCAGTCGACTTATACGTTGTTGTAAGCCGCACGCCAAGATTGACAATATCCTCAAATTTGGTGAAATTTTCACGATACACCCGAATAGCCTCGTTTATCACAGTCAACGCCTTTTTGCGAGGGTATGACATCAATAAAGTGAAAGCTAAGTCTGAATTAATAGCACTCGAAGCAAAAACATGTGTCAACATATTGTTTTTCACCTTAACAACCAGTTTCTGCATAGATTCATACTCATTTTGATTATAAGGCAACACCATCGTACTTTGAAGTGTTACCAAAACTTGTTGCAAAGTCCAGTGTTGAACTTCTCTTTGAATCGATGGCAGCGCTTTTCCCAAATGACTTACAATCTGTTTGCAATAACTATCCAATGAAATAGCCTCGTCTTCATCATCATCGTCATCTCCTGTTTTCGGTTTGTCCAAAAACGAATAAGCCAGAAATTTATTAGGATTTTTTAACGATGTTCGATGAAATGTGCAAACTTTATTAAAAATTTGACTCAATGCACTTAACGTACACATTGAAGAGTTTTCGACATTCTTAATCGATGATTCCTTAACCATTTCTGTGTTTATTTGTATTTCATCCAAACTTCCATCTTTTAAAACATCAGAAATGAGTTTATTTTGAATATAGACCCATTTAGCTATAGTTGCAACTTGTAGATCGCTTTCAGATAGCATGAAAGCTTTGTTAATAACAAGACGTGTTGCCAGTAAAGTTTTTTTGAGCAAAACTTCGTCTAGAGGTATTTCTCCCTCCTCTCCGATGGTATTATTGAAAAATGTACCATACAGACACTCTTGTTCGTTGCCAATCGTTGATAAGACAAATACGGCGAATAAGCACATTGTCGAGACATCTTCAGAGTTTCCATACAAGTGTTTCGCAGTTTTAAAAGTCAATTGGGGATTTCTAGCCACTTGGCAGAGGCTGAACAATATATATTCATAGGTTTTCGCAAATACTTTTGCATATTTTCTTGAATGTTTAAGTAATTCTTCGAAATTTTCAGTAGATATACTTATTTCTCTTATGATCGCTTCAAAAACGTCTTTTTTTCCTTGCTTAGAGAGGAGTTTATCAAATAACTCTATCGAAATCATATCAGAGGGTATCATATCAATAATTTTAAACATCTGAATGCAACTAGTATGCACTGGGTTTGGTTCTATTTTATCAGCTAGTATTTCCAAAGATTTTATAAGTGTTTGGCGAAGTTTGGTGTCCGTTAAGATTGTGTCTTTTTGGAAAAAGTCACTAAGACTTATAATGCATTCACCAGCCTCCTTGCTTGTAAACCGTTGAATTAATTCATAAATTTTCGGAGCGTCAAATGCTTGTATGAAATGTACCAAAAGACAAAAGTTTGCATGCCTTTTGATGCGATCTCTGGTGCAAATTGTATACATATCATCGATTAGAGTGGGCAAGTTGCAATAAATTAAACGTTGAATGGTAAAGTGGTCAACGTCGATGAGTTTTTCACCGCGAAGCTGATATTCGTCGCGATTTAAAACGATATATTTGTCTTCGTTTCTTACCGCAGATTGCAGTTGAATGACTTGGGTGTGGTTGAATTTGACGGCGTCGGCGATCATGCGACGTATGCCATCACACCATGGCGTAGGTGCGCTTTGGAGAATATTCAGCAGAATATCGATGCGGAGCGAGGTCGAGCTTATGTTGCTCCACACCTGGGGGATTTCGGTAGACCAGTAATCGTATCTGCTGTTCTGCATTGCTTTGATTTCGCCAGCGAGGACCGCATCTGCGTTGATGTTATTTCGTAGCATGAATTTGACGAGAAAATGTTTGAGAAATTTGTCCAGAGAGTCGACTTTTACGCGAAGAAGGGCGCGTAGCATTGCACCAGGTCCCTGCGAAAAACAAGGAATGTTTCATCAAACGTTTGAAAGCGCAGTGTGTTTAATCGTAATTTAGCGAAAGTAAGTAAATAAGTTTCGGCATCTAAACATATCTAAATACGATTTTTTTTCCTCATAGATTGTAGACAAATGTTCCCAAAATATCAGATTTTGTAATTTAAGATAGCTATCTCCCGATTTGATTAAACTCACTTCTTAAATATTTCTTATCTCCTATATTTTAGAGAAATAATCCGAAAATATCGATAATCGTATGACAATTATCAGACTGTTAAAATAGTGATCCGATAAGTTTTAACAGGGTGTTAAAATAAAAAAAGTACTTACATCAAGACAATCCTGAAGTGGCAAATAAACACCAAAGTTATTTTTCAACTCCAAAATCGTCTCCAAACACATCGAAACATTCATCAGTGGTTGCAAAGATTGTCTTGCTTCAATACTATCCGTTATTGAAACCATCTCACCATGAGTTTGAATCAAATGCAGCATGTTATCGACAAAAGCAATCGCCTTCTCCGGAAACTCAATCTCTCTCCGCAGCTGTTCCATTTTGTGCACTTTATCACCAATTGTCACCACGAACATATCTAACGCTGAAGGAAGATTCAGCAAAGTCGTCGGTATCATCGTATTGAGAAAAGAAGTATACTGATCCTGAGTGTAGTCACCGAGATGCCTCAAAACCGTTGCAATATTCTCCTTGGTGAAATGCTTTGCATTTAATCGCGAAAATATAACAATCGCCATTTCGAGTTGGCTGTTAAGCAGGCAACTAATGAGATATTCGAATAAATTATGCTTGTAAAAACGCTGCCATTTTGCAACGGTGACTTCTTCGTTCATACAACGCGAGAGGGTTGTCACGGTGTCTAAACTTGCAACGTTTTCATTTAGGAGTAGCTCTGCAGTGCGAGGGTCCTAAAATTGAGTTGAATTTTAAGAAAACAGTATAAGAACCGAATTTTTGAAAGATCTACTTACATCAACTTCACGAATATTTAAAGACGACCAAAACTTAAGAAGCTTCTTCACGCCAGTGATTGTCTCACAATTAGAGATGACTTCTTGGCAAATAACAAATGTGTAAGCGTCGTTGGGAATATTGGGAAGGAGAGCAAGGAGCTCGTCGATATCTTCATCCGTGCAAGACAGTTTCTCGGTGTAGTTTTTCACCTTGGCTTTATCGATTTGCAATCGACTTAGATTATATTCCTTGGCAAAAGCCTCAGCTTCGTCGTAAAGTAGTTTGCTTAGCAACCTCTGAAGTCGATCTTCTGGTTGACTTTCCTGGATCAGATTAATACGGACGCGATTCACTTCACGTGTGAGGTACATCTGCGATTCATGTTCTTCATTTGTGTAGATAAGTTGTTCGAAATTATGGACGTTTATACTAAAAACTTCTGTTCTTTCTGTGAAAAATGTGAAGAAAAATTTAAATCTTCCAGGAAAATAAAATTCCTTATGTAAGTGTACACTGAATGCAGAATAAATAAGTGATTCGTTCGGTTTTATGGAGTTTATGATTAAATGTTCTTTGAGACGTTGGCTAATGTGTGTCTTAGGGCAAACCCCACAATTTATTTGATACACTCCGGTGTGGTGATTCGGCCCTGTTAATGTGTTATTTATTAAACATTGCTGTTGCAAAAGGCCGCAGTTAGAATTGGCTTCCGAAAAATATTTGTCATTTTTGAAGTGATACCACCTAAATACTAAAATTAAAAGCGATCGGCGCACATTGGCTGAAATGCATCGCGACGGCGAATTAAATCGGCGTCTGTTTACCATACATTTTAACATATTTATAATGAAAATATTGAAATGAAAAACACACCAAATGATAGAGTAACTATTCTACGTCACTAATTAGTAGTAAAAAATTTAATATTTTCATGCCCGACATAGATTTACTAGTGCCACACGTTGCCCTTTTAATTTGATGTGAAGGGGAAAAGGAGTCTTGACAAATCATATATCAGCATATTACAAATATCATCATCCATTAAATGGCATATTCCTTTTTTCTCCGACTGACCCTTAACTTTGAGTGCATATGGGATATTCGTATCTGCGCAATGCGCAATTTCTTATGGGAATGATTGAACTTTGAATGAAAAGAACTTCAAATAGCACTTCATGAGCAAGCAGATGGTTCCCGCCCTCACACACACACACTTTTCGTTCCACGGGGTGCCTCGCTCCTAACAATTCTCAAGTTTCAGTACTGAAGGTACGGCGACCTTGGCCGAAAACCCAGCATTTTCACAACTTTATAACGCGACTACTGAGAGTTCACAAAACAGACTACACACTCTTGCCAACGCCTTGCACCCCAAGCGACCAGACACACGTACATAAATCAAGTATAAAACTAATCTTAACATAAAATAAGTCAGAATAAAGGGCATCGGTTCACGGCAGGAGGTTTTGTACTAGAGGAATTTATTTCGTTGGAGTGAGATCAAGCTGGTTATAGTAAAAACGATTCAAACCTTCAAGATTGATGAAATTTCGAAAACATAAAGAGTGAACCTGGAAAAACTAATTTTCTATTAAAACTAATTGAGTTAAATAAAGAATACTATCTATTATCGCTATATCTGTCACGTTTCTAGTTTAGGGGATCAGAGTCTTTTACTAAAGATGAATTGTTGCTTCGGGAAACACTTAACAACAAGACGCAGAATTGGGGTATCTTAAGTCTGGAGTTAAATTTGAGTATCGGAACAATGCCCAAACATTTTGGTCTATAAAGTTTAGAACAAGACTGATTTTATTCTACTAAAAACTCCGAAAAGGAAACTTAAATATTCCTACTCTTTACAATATTACCTGGGGGAATGACTACCTAAGTTTTGTGGGTGGGTGGCATTGTCACGTAACGGTGAAAAGTATACAAAGATGGATGCAAGAGATAACTAATTGAAGTACAAGTGTATTTTCGAAAACTGGCAATTGTCAGAATTTTCGGCAAGGTCGAGGGTCATAAAAAACCTTTTAACTTTCTCTAACACTGCAATACGAACCAAAACGATAACTTGAACATAAAATAGAAAACGACAACCTTTCTTTGACGTATTCAAAAACCGTAATTTGATGCACACAAAGTGTTTACGCAGACACGTAAACAGGGGAGCGTAATTACGCTGGGAACAATAACCTAATTGAGATGATAAGAAAACGGACATTAGTAAACAATGGGCAGTGCAATGTTAATTTGGAATCTTAGATATAGTATCTTATCTTGTAGTATCTTATGATATTTGAGAATGTTTATGAATGGGCCATGATGTCGCGGCAATTAGCGAAGAGGTCCAGACTTCCAAATAAAGTCGTTATCGGCCGGACTCTTGTTATCGCAACGTCATGCGGCATTAGGAGATAAGTTATTAGTATATAGCGTCAAGTTTAGAATTAAGAAATAAAGTTAGTAGTCATATGGATTTCATCGTGGTCACATCGTACCCTCTTCCATCCCTGCACTCCGCTATCTTGCTACCAGCGTCACGGGCTCGATTTAGTTATTGTCGTTGCTCAGGGCAAGAACTTGTGCTCGCGGACTTGCACATCATCTTCAGCATACGCGCAACGAGCATACAAAAAGAGATAACATCCACACAAGTCACAATATTTTACCTTTCAAACAACCAAAATATCACAAAACAAATTTTCTAACTGAACTAATCGAGATCATTTAATTTTTTTCAAGTGAAACGAAAAATACATGCATGCCAACATCAAATTTCTTCCATATATGATTAGGGCTGAATTGTTTTAATAGCTATTTTCCATACATTTTATCAATTGTTTCTTACCAATCTAGGCTCGTACAACTAAATATTGCCTACTTACCATTATCAAACTTCATCATCTTGATTGAATTCTTTTCATCTGTGACGTAGTAAATATATGCATTTTTCTTGTACGAATAGAAATTGAAATCATCCATTTTGTCGCCCAATGCAAGCTCAGCAAAACATGGAAAGTCACCCAAATTAAGCAACCATAAACTTCCATTACTTCCATGAGCAATGCAAGTGGTTAAATCCAGGGGCATTATCTTCTTAAATTGCACATTTTCTAGCTTTAGTTCGTCGGTAATCTTGTCAATCGAATCATAAACAATCACTTTACTGCCAATTGCAACAAGAAAATGATTTGCATAACAAGCAATCGTGATATTATGTGATAACTCAACAATCAATTCAGCTTTAAGTTGCTTTGTTATAACATCAACTTCAACCCTAGAAAAAAGTCAACATGTTTAATCTTGATTTTTGGATGAATCAAAGGAGAAAGATATCTCAATTATTGCAAGTCGATAGCTGCAATATTTACGAAGTTATAGCAATATATATTATTCTTATGTCTGCCCAACTTGAAACTATTCTTTTCTCACATCGTTTTTCGATTTTGCCTACACGATTGAGAAAATTCTACTGAACCGATTTGGCTAAATGACGGCTCATTTTATAGATACTTGAATTTTTTATAACATAACGTGACTTTTTAACAAAATATGTATTTACATTTTTTTTCATACTTTTCGTGCGAAAAAAACGCAATTTTTAATTTAAAACAATATAAAACATGCAATTTCAACTTTTTTTGAAAATAGTCGACGACATATTTAACATTATAGACTGTCTTAAAAACTATCTTAATTAACGTTGCAAAAACTTTTTCGTTTCGAGTATACGCAACTGATCAACTAACAAAAATAGAGCCGATATAAATATGATATCCATTTTAATTTAAAAATTAATTCCCTAATCTCTATGAATTATGCATTAAATTGTCATAAAAAGTGCAAAACGTTTTGAGTTTTAGCACCTAAAAAACGTTGAAAAATCATGTGTTTTTGCCTAGGGAAATGAGGGTCTTCTTAAAGCTAAATTTACCTGAAGAACTGTCCCTTCTTGGTAAGAACCAAAAATGTTGGAGTATCAACGTCCTCCTGATATATTCCAATGAAATACTTCGATCCGAACCAGACATTTTCACAGAGCGCACTTAAAAAACGTACAGTTAAGTTTTTGAGTCAGAAAATCGATGTTTACTTTACCAATTTGCGACAATTGTGTGGTCCAAAGTATCAATAAGTTGTATTTCTCCATTATTCAAACCAAGTAATAAGAAATTATCAATCAGTTTGAATGTATCAATAGAATATGAAAATCTGATAGATAAATCAGCTGTGGTTTGATTGAGATCAGAGAGTATCCATACATTGTTATCGATTGCAAGATATAACTTGTTTTGTGAAGCATAAGAAGAAATATGTAATATTTCTTCGGAAGACTGGAAAATTGAGATTAAACACACAGGAAATTATTAAAGGGGTGTATTTTACCTGTTTCTCAACGGAGAGTAAGGTGATGGATTCGAAGAGATCATTTCCTATCATTCGACCACCAAAATTGCGGGTTTCATCATTTGGATTGTATTGTAGGATTCTAAAGCCATCTATGCTGCTTGATATTGACATTTTTATATTCGATATATGCGATATGTTCACACTACACTAGACCGAAGTTTATTTCAAATATTTTAGTTTATTTTCACAGTTTACACCAACCACAGGTAAAAGATCTGGCTTGGATTGAGCAATTTGACGGTTATAATCGCTCACAAAGCTTGATTTAAAAATGACAGTTTAACATCGGTAAGGTCGGTAACGTCGGTAACGATGTGAAAAATGTGTATGCAACAGATTGCAATATACAACTTGTGAGGTGCACGCTCCACACCAGGCTTGTAAAATTTGTCCAAAAGAAACTCTCAAATTCAGAATTTTGCAAGATTGTTTTAATGGCGAGTTTCAAATCCCCGAATTCATACCACGAATTTCACGGTAGTTTTAAACTGGAGTTTCTGTTGAAACTCGAATATTCGTAATAGGCCTACTCCCCACTCCAAACATGGATAGTTCCTGGTAACAAACAGATGCAGCGCTGCTGTCTTTATTTGAAATTCGTGACGGTTTGGTTGAATCATTTTTTACAAGCACCAGAAAACCATAAAAGAAGAGTCGGCTCATCCCATATTTTTAGCATATGTATTCTGCGGCGATGTACATCCTTGGCTGTAATCGGATGTCGCCCCGTATGCGTTGATATTTAGTTTGTCTATACCGCAATTCTTTTGTATACTAACATGTATTTAAATCATTAAATGATGTTTTCATAATTGATTCAAATAGTTTTCTACGGCGTCATACGTAATTCTTACTATGGATAACTGATACTTTAGTCACTAACGTACCTAATTAAAAATTCAAATCTTCAATTAAACTTTCAAGAACCCTGTTTTGCCAAAAGCACATATCGACTTTCATTAAAATATTAAAATGAATTAAAGTAATACAATTGCTACAGGTTTGATATAAGAATAAATTAACTTGTGACCTCTGGCATTAGGGTGTAGGCAACCGAAACATCAATGTGTCCTGGATGTCAATGGTTCATCCGGTAAATACCGAGAATGAACGAAGTTGATTGACAGGACGAAAATCTTCGAGAAGTCAATTTTTAAATTCAAAGAATTTAATTCATTCGGGGATTTATTAGAATATCTACTTTGGTTATTGAGCGGGGAGATTTTTAATTAAAAGACAGATATAGCTCTCTCTGAGAGAACTCCGATGACTTCTTAAACGTTCACTCTGAGTTAGTGTACCATCTATTATCTTTTCTTGATTCTCTGAGAAACTAAAGAAAATTCCTAAAAATGTTTGAAATAGTTTGCTGCTTAGGAGTAAAAGTTTTGTTATAATAAATAAACATGTTTGAGAACAGTGGAGTAGGAATGTAAGCAACCGAAACGTCAATTTATACCAGCTATCGATTATTCATCCGACGAATACCGAGAATCAACAAAGACAATTAAGACGAAATTCAACGAGGATGGGCGATGTGCAATTTTAAACACTATGGTCTGATTTCGGAGATTCAATGCATGGCACATTTTACAAATGAGGGGAAGGAATTTTGAATTTTATTGTCCTTACTTGTTCCTATACGAAAGAAAAGAAAATTGCTGATTGTAGCAGGATCAAATTTTTCACATTTTATTGGGCAACTCCAATATTTCGGTGACTACATCACCGCATGCGGCGATAGCTTCAATTTCTACCATGGCTCCAACGGGGAGTTTACCAACCTGGAATGTCGAACGCGCAGGAAATTCACCTGGAAAAACTGAAGAAACACAATACAAATGCATACAATGCGATTTCGTTATCAATAGGCATTCAACTTACACGACGCATACACTTTATTCACAGCAGCAAAATCGTTGATATCATTCAGGAAGATTGTACTTTTAATCATTTTATCAAAACCTGACCCGGCTGCATTCAAAATAGTGCCCATATGTATAAGGGCCATTTTAGCCTCTTCTGCGGCACCACCGGGGACCAGCTTATTGGTCTTGATGTCCACTCCTAGAACACCCGAGAGGAATACCATATTGTTGAACTTTACAGCCTGACTAAAAGCAATATTTCACACATTGATATTTCAATGATTGCAGAAATAAACTAAATTTATATTATGCATTACTTGAATGGGGCAACAGGTAGTGGGGCATCCGCCGTACGGATGAGAGTACGTGTAAGGTTCGGCATTGTAATTGTGCTGGAATTGATGATGTTAGGTATTGAATTAATAATATTAAGTCGTTATACACAGAAAACACTCCCCAGATGCATGCATGAGTATAAAAATGCAAGAACTTAAGATATAAGAAAAAAGTACCAGTGTTCGCTTCGATGGTTACCCGGTTGGAAGTAGACTAAGTTTGTTCTACGATACTGAGAGAAACGGAGCTGATAACAGCCACATGCATGAACATTACGCATACGTAAAAGCGATAACACATGACACTATTCACGATACAACACCGTGTTGTATCTGTATAATCATCATCATGCCAAATCAGCTTCCAATCAGAGCCCATGCATGATCATACATATCCCGAAGTACGATAACACATGAAACCATTCATGTTTACCACAACATACATTCTGTCTAAACATCTTCATGACAAACCTCATCAGGTCCCAAAATAAAAACAAGTATCAATTCTTCGCCGGGTACCTTTTCCTTACAAATTTCTATTTCAAATCAGAACTAATAACAGCACATGTATGAACATACGCATAAAAAAGAGCGATAAGAGTTGACCTATTCACGATTACCACACCGTGACGTATCTAATTATTTTCAGCAGCCCCCAAAATAAAATGTCAATGCACTCTCGGGTAAATTTCGTTTCTTTCTGTATTCATTGAAACGTCAACGTGTGAAATATTGCTTTTAGTCAGTCATTTAAAGTTAACAATATGGTATTCCTCTCGGGGGTTAAAAAACAATAAACTGATTACCGGTGGTGCGGGAGAAGCGGCTAAAATGGCCCTTACAAATATGGACACTATTTTGAATGCAGCCGGGTCTGACTTTGAAAAAGTGATCAAAATTACAATCTTCCTGAATGATATCAATGATTTTGCTCCCGTGAATGAGGTGTGTGCGTCGTGTGAATTTGGTGTCTGTTGATAACGAAATCGTATTGTGTGCATTTGCGTTGTTTCTTCAGTTTTCCTCGGGCGAATTTCCCGCATATTCGTCATTCCAGGTTGGTAAACTCTCCGTTGGAGTCATGGTAGAGATTGAAGCTATTACTGCATGCGGTGATGTAGTCACCGCAATATTGAAGTTGCCCAATTTCTATTTTAAATAAGAACGATAACACATGACACTACACCATGTTCTATCATCACATTGTACCACGGTAGATGCCAAAGTAAAATCAAATAGCATTTCACTGGCTGGTACCTTTCTCTTATCCATCTCTATTTCGAATCAGAGTACATGCATGAATATACGTATATCGTGGGCGATAACATATGACACTCTTCACAATTACCACAACTTGTTGTATGCTTGATTATCTTTACACTATACCTCATCAGCTCCCAAAATAAGTCCTTACATTCCAACATTCGACTTATGAATATCCTCTCCAACTTGAACCTTTCTAAGAAACACCGCGAAGGCGTGAGTCCGAAATTGAATTCTTTTGGACGAGGCAAGTAATCAGACTTTTTGTTTCGGTCCTTTAGATGTCTGAGTTTTTTTGGTTCGCAACATGTATAAATTACCACACCCTGACGAATCCAATGATCTTCAGTGGAACGCCGTCATCAACCCTTTTATTACCAATTTCAATTTTAAATCAAGCTAATATCAGCACATGCATGAATATGAATTACATATAAGAACGATAACACATGACATTACTCATAATTATCACACCGTGTTGTATCCGTCTAATCATCATCATGAACCCCATCAGCTCCCAGAAATAAAATCAAATTTCTCTTATTTATTTTCTCATCTCGTAACAATTATTAAATCAGTTCTAACGTTCTAAATTTACACAGCATCACTCCAACATGTCAATTTTCTCGACACAACCAACATACGCATCATCGTACATTCGGACGCATCGTCAGAAACGAACAGATCCAAATCGAGCATTCAATGGGCGGCCTATGAAAACATGAATAAATGACGTCTAACCGCTACGGCTTAAAAATACATCCTATTGCTAAATCAACGCAATGTAAACATCTCTTATATATCAATGATTAGTATCTACGAAACATTGTTAATTTCTATCATTGTTGCGCACGATGCCGCCCCCCACACCGGGGGGTTTAGTAACACAAGAAAGGTGAAACCAGTCATAGTAAACATAACTATCAAAAAAATAAATAAATAAAAAATATTCGCAAATCTCGTTTATCTGACTGCCAGGTATTTTTCTGCCACAGCTTAAAGTTCAGTTCATCCGTTTTTCATGCGTGTTACGCCTCGTATTCTAATCACCTACTAGTACGTTCTAATAAATCGCTTTTTATCACATTATCAATGTATATGAGACATATTTATCTCTCAATGCATGCCAACACGTTGCGCTGGTTGTACAAAAATCGGCGCATACGTATATTGAGAATCAATTACTGTGTTATGACTTTCCAATGAGTTTATATACAAAGCGCAGTTATCATTGAAGTTCTCGAATATCTTACACTTACATCCTAGGAATTCGATCAGCTTGGAATCATATACATATCCGAATTGTACAATTAATCTCCTTCGTAAAAAGGCATTTTGCGATGTTTATGCATTGTTTCCATGAGTAGTAAATGTCTAAATAGAAAACCCGTCGACGAGATAAAAGAAGTAAAGTAAACGAATAAAATCGATGAATGGCGGCTTTCTTAAACTTAGTACTATTTTGTTAAGATGAATGAAGTGTCTTAAATTATTACATAAAATGACTGCAGTAAGAAATCGGCAAACATACTAAATCGAACATTACAATTCGTTATAAAGAATTCAGTATTAAATAAATAAAGTTTCATCTGAGCTTGTTTTGCAATATTTTTGTTGAGATATATTGTACATAATCTTGTTTAATTATTAATGAAAGGTCTCTACAAATATTAATAAAAAATAAATATAAATTTAGGTTGCCAAGAAAAAGTCCTGATAACGAAATTTGGCATTGACATTCTTAAGTCGGTATAAAATAATGAAACATGGTTCATATATTCAATACTGAATTATTTATAATATGTTCGAGCGTATTTTTCTAGGTATTATGAATTTCAAAATAGCCAGGATATTTCTTGCGCACCACTTTTCTAAAATGTATAAAAATATCCTGCAATCATTCGAAATTATGTCGTGGATACTCGATGACCTAAAAAGGCCGCAATAATCAGAATATGTTAATAAATTCGTTACTAAATGAACTCAAACATCTTAAATGTATGTCTCTTTAAATATTAATTAATTAACAAAATATAAACTCACTTGGCTGAAAGTTCAATACTGAATTATTTGTTATATTCAGATGTTCAGTCATATTTTTCTAAGTATTGACAATTTCAAAATGTGCAGGATATTTTTGAGGCGCCACTCTTCTACAATGAATTAATAAAAGCCATCGTCCTTAGTGTATATCTTAAAATAGATCTATAGTAAAGTATCCTGCATTCAAACGAAATTATGTCAATGGAATGTTTCCATAAATTCGAGTAGAAATAATATATACAAGACTCTACATACATGAAAGCGAATCATGCAAAAATCGCTAAAAAAACGTCGCTTGATTAAACTTTTTGTGACTATAGATTAAGGAGTGCTTCGCAAAAATCAATAAATATGAGAAAATAGCAATAGACTGTAGAGAATTTTCTAAAAACTCCTGTTTTGACAATTTGACTAGATGTTCGATTAAAAACAAAAAATTGAGAATAAACGTTTAAAAATGTCCATGCCATCACTGCGATGTGTCTCTATCTACAAACAACGATTGAATGTTTAAGGCGCGCGAGTCTCAACGCGCCAGCTCGCAACACGATCGCGTTATCGCGTCGGCGTTGTCATGATCCCAGTTGAGGAACAAGCGCACAATGTTGTGGATCGGCAGCAGGATGTCGTAGTGCTCGACGGGTATGGGTGCAGCCTGTCGCATTTGCTGCCACTTGTGCAGCAGATCGCGGTACTTGTCGGCGAGGATTGAGTCGTTCAGCTCCGTGTACACCTTAATCAGTCCGCGATAGTCGTAGAGCAGGCCAGAGTACGCCTCGCCGAAGAGGCTCACGCCGATCTCGATCGAGCGCAGATAGTAGCGTTCGGCGTCTTTGTAGCGATGCATGTTGAAGTTGTAGAGAGATGCCAGGTTGTTGAGGCTGAGCGCTACTTCGAAGTCGCACAGGCCGAGCAGGTCCTCCTTGATGCGCAGCGCGAGGAGATGCATGCGCTCCGCCTCTTTATAGTCGCCGAGCGATTGGTAGACGCGGCCGAGGTTACCGTAGTGCTTCGCCGCCTGCACGTTGTTCTGGCCGAATGTGAGGATGGTGAGGGCGAGTGCCGACTTGTGCAGGAGTTCGGCCTCCATCAGCAGCTTGTCGCGCTGATGACGCATCGTCGGCTCGTTGAAACCGAGTGCGATCTCCTCGAGGATTAATCCTCGTACGCGCTTCGCGCACGCCAGCGATAGGTGGTGTTGAGGCAGCAGATTCTCCAGGATTGTAGCGGCCTTATTTGCTAATGTCCTAAATGTTGTACCCCCCAAAGACAATACATCAGTAAGGGATATACAAATTTCAGAAAGTATCGATACTTTCTTAGATATTCAAAATATCGAAAGTTGAAAATTTCTGTATCAAAATATCCTTATAGTTGGTATAGGAAGTATCGGTAAAAGCGCTATCTATTATTAGTTATTCAGAGTATTAACAAAGTTGTTCTCATATATGGCGGAGAAGTCGTTCATTGACAAATGCATTGAATTGTTAGGTATTGACGACAACGATAGGTATCGAACTAAAATATTGAAATTGAAAAAAAGAAATACAGTGAACCCTGCCTATAACAGATAAAATCAACCAAACATGAAATTACCAGTTATAATGAGGGAACAAGAGAAACGAAATTATTGTAGGTTCGCTTAAAACCAGGTTTCACTGTATAAAGCAGAGGTTTCCAATCTTTCTATAGCTGCGCCTTCCGTTTTAATATACCTTTTTGGGCGCCCCATTGTTTAAAATACGTTTTCCTGATTATGTAATGTCATAATGTGTTCAGTAATGTTTGAAAATGTATGGATACCTTAATCATTACAAACATGAAATATCGATACTTATCGATATCCAAAAGATATAAAATAAATGAATAATATTACTGTTTGTACTCACAGTGCTGTGTTGAACTCCCCCGAACTGTACTCGTTTGCATAGTGCGCGTACGCGAGCTCTTCGCACGCGAAGCCGACATGGATGTTATTTTTACCAAAAACAGCAATGCGCACATTGAATGCCTTATTGTACACTTGTACACTTTCGTTTATATTATCGTAGTTGAGCAAGAAGAAGCCGTACACCATGAGCGTGTCGGCCAAGTTCGGATGTAAGTCCACCTGATACAGCTCCGTAGCGAGCATCAGCGCCTGCTGGATTAGGAAGTTGCCCTCGGAGTAGCGACGCTTCACGACGCAAACCTTCGCAAGAACACGCATCACAAAAAGGCAGGTGCTGAAATCATAACAAAAAAGTTTATTTAAAGTTGTTCCTCGTTTAATTAGAAATTTACCTGTAAATATGTAATACCAACAAAATAAAAATTGGTTCTACAAAAAATTGATCTACATCTAAAAGTGTCTGTAGCGATGGGTATAATCGTTTGAAGTGAAATTGTTCCTAAGGGGGAACCTCATCTACCAGGTCAAAAAACGATTTTTTTACGATGATTTTAATAGCTAAATATTTTTTAATCTTTGCCATTTTCAAGTCGATGGAGTTGCAATATTTACGAAGTTATAACGCATAATAATATTGTACAACAAGCATGTAATGTTACACATTGTTTATGGGTATGACAATTTGTCAAGTGATACAAGTTAATAATGTGCATTACATGTGATATGATGATGATTAATTAATTTCCAAAGACATTAATTAATTGACATTTAACGTGGAAAGAGAAAATTGGAAACTCCCGGCGGGGTACGAACCGGGGACCTTCTGGAATACCGAACCAATGAGCTACCAACTTCATCACGGAGACCCCGGGAGCGCATTGGACCCTATATACCAAAAGGTCGCCGGTACGAACCCGGTCGGGGGTTTAAATTTCCTCTTTACGCGTTAAATTTAAATTTCAATTAATTTCTTTGGAAATTCATTAATTGTGCTAAATGTGTGCTTTGACATGTCAATGCTAGCTAGTTTGGAGTCGTCCAAACAAGCCTGTATGATAGTAGTTGTGTGAACTCACTAGGAAGAATAGTTGCAAAGTACTTGCTCTCAAATATGTAATACAACTTCACAGTAAATTGCCAAATTATATATACATATATTCTCAAGTTAGCCAAGACATCGGGGCAAGAAAAGTGTTAATTCGAAATACCGCTTGGGTTCCCGGGGCGCAGTTGTTAGCGCATTGGATCTGATTATGACTACGGGAAAGTTGCCAATTCGTATTTTATCAAGCCATGTTTTGCCGAAATTACTTGTTGAACACACTGATTGCGCGTGTTTGGTTGTAGAATAATTCGGTTCAGGGTAATTCTATGCACTTTACCAAGACATTTAGGTTTTTTGTTCCTGCTCAAAATTTAGGAGTAGAGGTGATATAAAAATAGAAAATCATTTTTTTAAATATCGATTTCACAATGTGAAAAAATTATGTAGCAAATTGTCATCAAAAATTCATAGCGTTTTGAGTTATCAGAGAAAATCTGAGAAAAAATCGTGAAAATCATGTTTTTTTTACGTGTTAATGAGATTCTCTCTGAAATGATATTTACATTGCGAAATGTTAACCCTGCAACATGAATAATGCGTTAGTTTTATAGCAATGCAAATGAGATTTACACAATTGTCGTCGCGCCTTGAAAGTAAATACACACTTGAATTTGGGCACACATACATACCCAGTGTTCCGATTTAAATATCTTGATATTAACATAAAATATTATTTTCCAACAGAAAAAAAAACATTTTGTCGCTTTGAAAATGAATTTCTCATGGTGTGAAATTCAACGAAATATATGAAATTCATTTCCATATATTTTTAGGGGGTGTCAAAATAGTATCAACACCGATAAGTATCGATACTTTCAATATTTGACGTATCGACATATTTTTCAACAAAAAATATTGATACATTCCAAATTGTTGGCATACCTAATACGTCTATCGCGAAATATTACCGCAAATATATCGATATTTTAAATTTTAAAGATACCGGCATTTGAGCTTCAAATCCGGCAAATATACAATCCCCATTTATACTAAAATGCGAGAAGAAGGTGAACGAATAAGTTCTGGAATTTTGTTTACAATACTATCAAAAGTAATTTTAGTTGCAGATTTTTTCAGAGTTGAAGAAGCATATTTCTAAATGCGTACCAAAAAATTTTCTTTAACAATAAACTATAAGCGGTATATTCACAAGAAAAAAGTTATCTTTGATTTTTACGCATAATTTGCGTTTTGCGGTTATCATACCACAGTGAAGCGGTATGAAAATAGTTGATAGACCATTGCTTGGTGTAGGCGACAGAATATGTTTCTTTAAACGTAGCATGAATAAATACACATGTTTAAAGATTATAGTGACATTTTAAAGTTGAAATTCTAAAAAGAATTATAAATATCACCAAAACTGACCCAACAAGTTAACATGCAACTATGTATGCAACTAGTATGGTAATGTACAAAATGAACGTTTCAATGTATTATGAATAAGATCAGTGGATTTAGGGCTCTTAAATAAACCGACAATGAAGCGGCTTCCGATGGAATTTCCAGCTACCGGTGTACATACTGCAATTTAAGTGCCAATGAACTTATACTAACCTTTTCGACACCTTGGCGTTCAGCAATGCAATCGCCTTTATACCCCACTTATACGCCTGGAACAAACACACAACAATACAATCAATCCCTCATTGCGCGTCATTACGGCGCACATCATCGGCGTCGCGCGTCTGCGTGATTAGCCGACAATTGATTACGCGAGAAAGAATAAGGCACTCACTTCATCATACTCGCTGCGCTGCGTGAACAGATGCGTGTATGTCGCATAGAGTGAGGCAAGATTCGGCAGCGCTCTGTTCGTCTCGGCCGCCTCCATTTCAATCGCTTGCAGCAACACGTTCGTCGAGGTCAACGTTTTTTCGGCGTTATCAAAGAGAGCGAAGCTGCATTCAACAAACAGGCGTCTGAAAATGTAAATGATTATGTCAATATTTTTATAAGGGGGTTTGATGGTATGCATGGGGTATGACGATGCGTACCTCTGTAGGCATTCGAGGTAGAAGAGTTTTCGGCGCCATGTATCCGTCGTCTCCCACTGCCGAATGTATGTCTGCATGTAGCCCAACAGATTATGCGCAGCTTTGTACCACGAGCCCTCGGTGAGAAAGACGGCCAAATTAAAGCCCATCTGAATCATGTGTTCGAGATTGCTGGTGTACTTCTCCACGCGCTTGACATAGTCGAGCACGATCTCGTTAGCATAGGACACGCCACCGAGCTGGTGGAAGTTGATCAGGCCTTGGAAGATGCGAAACAGATCCACCCGGCGTTGTTTCACCGTCAACATTCGAGCAAACACCTCCCAATCACTGAATTCAGACAGTAGCAACCCGAGATGGCCTTGTTTGTGTATCTGCAAAGCAAAAAAATGCAAATCAACACATGTCAGAGGGATTGAATGATTTGGACATTCAGATTTACAATTAAAATACTAGATGTCTAGAGTGATATTTACCGTGAGATAGAAGTCGAATAGGACGTGATCAGGCATATTGCGAAAGTCTTTGCTTCGCGATTCTGAAGGGCAAGTGTGTGACGACGGGAGAGCCTTATATTGCTCCACCGTCTGCGCGAGGCAGAGTTCGTAGAGCGTTTTCACTAGCATTTTGGAGGCCTGATGTTGCGCCGTCGGCCACCGTCACGGTGGTGACAGTCAAGGGCTGCAAGTGTGCGCGATGGTAAATAATATGCCGAAATCGTGAGTGCCGCACGCATGCACGTACAGCACCGTAGCGCTTTGTTGGGTTCGCATACGCTGTGATTTTGGTTGGCCGCAAATATTTAAGGAATAACAGTGCAGCGGCGGCTGGAGATTCGGAGGCACACGCGGCACGAGCGAGCAGGCATCGACCGAACAATCTGCGACCGAAACGCGCGGAAAAACCAACGCAACGAACAAAACAACGCAACGCGAAACACAACAGAACAGACACGAGCGTTGATAACCCAAACTGACACAGACGTACGCGATTAAAATGATGAGAGTACTGTCAAATATGCATTGAGTTTCATTCCACCGTATATTTCAGCGTTGAAATTATTCAATACCGCTCGGTATTTTATGTTCCGATTATTATCGACAAACGACTTCGTGTAATCGTATAGTAGCTACACATCGTTTTATCCATACTGATAATAGTCATTCATTGTCAGCTGTAACCCTTTGTTATTTTTATTTTTTTACGATTTCCTTTTGATTTGGGCGCACGAGGAGATCTTTGTTTGAAATTGTATTAGGCCAGACTACTTTCTCAATACAACGCAGGCATTTATTCGTGAAGGTTTGCAACTTGTGCATTAAGCGTTGTGTTACCTTCCATGTTTCGCAATCGTAAAGAAGGTTTTGTTAGATATTACGACGATTGGGCTTTAATATAGTTTAATTCGGAAGAATAATTTAGTTGAACAATTTACAATATGTATAAGATCAAAGATGGTCGCTGGCAATGCGTCTGGACGGCTCGACGGTTCACGGGCTAGAGGCCGAGGCACAGCGCGATGCTCAGGATCCCTTGGGCAGGCCCAACGGATCCTGAGCTGCACCTGCCCCTCAGTAATGGCGCTAGCGCCATCTATTGGTGACGTTCTTAACAGTTTGATTTAACGTTGGAGTGAAAGATGCCGATCGCCGATCTCCGTGTCTTTTGGGGTATACTTTCGACCTGCCTTTAAATAGAAATGCACAACTGATTCCTAGGCGATACATATTTATTAATTGCTCTGCTTCTTGACTATAGGATGTATGTCCCTTTAGTGTTTTCCCTAAATCTGTTAATTTTGCCACACACATTTTTAAATACATTGATGTAAACCCCAAAATACTCAGGATCTCAGATTGTGTCCCTTCAATCTTTTCGAAGATGAGCAATGCCCTTGTAAAATAATTGCAATTAAATGCTTTTGATTTATTTCAATAAAATAATTTCAATAACATGTTTATATTTTGTAATGTTAGTTTCCGATAGTTTTTCAAATCATGAACATTTAATCTCGGCGCAGCCGCAATCGCAATGCACGTATAACCGATATAAACCGTTCAATGTTACTTAAAGTGACTGACAATGTAAACAAGGTAAACAAGACGTTAACTGCCTGTGACTTGGTCCTTTTTAATTCCTTTTTTGTTGTTGTTGCAGTTGTTGTATTATGACCTATGTTGTTGTCATATATGACAACATACTATGTTGTTGGTGTATTATAGTTGTCATCGTTGCCATGGTTATCATGTAATCGGAGGTTGTCACATATAATATAACCTGTGGACTGTCATTATCCTACAAAATTCCGAATTGATGTAAACTGAGCTCGTTCCCCTGTTCATTTAAATCATGAGTATTCTGCACTCTCTTCTGTAACATAATGGAGAAACGGCAGCCAGGGCCAACCAAGACGTTGGTACGCTGTGTGAAAAAATCTACACCGTCTGTGGGTTTGGACAATGGGAATTCACGAACTATAGCATTACTTCCCACGTCCCGTTCGTCTCGTATGACTGAAACCTGTGGGACCTCCACGCAGAGCGGTACGCGAACTCTAACCACCACTGCACTGTATGGACCAAACAAGTGCCTCTATTTGGGAACACCCACTATCAATTCATCTACGATTCAACAACATCAGATGGGCACCCTGCAGACGTCGCTAGCGAGGAATCCAGCCTGCGAATCGGAGGAACGTCTGATTCCATTAAATGAAAGGGTTAGATATCAGATTCCATCTTGTTGATATTATTGGAAAGTCGTTATTTTGACTGGTAGAAAACCTAAATTGATTACATTGAAAAGAAAAGTCGGGTTTACGAATGTTTTTTTTATAAATTAACCATATTTTCTCTTAGATTCATAGATAAAGTGCTGATCAACAGTGTTTCCCGTTTGCAGATAACCAAACAAGTAAATTTTCCACAAGATAGAGCGGTGTTCAAAAATTTAATACCTCTTGACACAACGGATGGCAAAGAATACACACCGTCGTCAAGAATTGAACTTGTATATGCCACTGATAGAGAACCAATCCCTGGAAAATACACCAAACATTCGGTGAAAAAGGAATACTCAATTTGCATTCCAAGGTCCGCTGTCTGTGACAAGATTATGAAGGAATACAGGGGAAACAAATTCTACGTGTGGAATGAGGCGTCACACGATGAGCAGGAAGATTAAGTATTACGATCTCAATTAATATTTTAATGTCTTTTATTTAATAGGCAAATAAACAAACCCTCACATTTTGAATCATAATTGAGTGCCAAAGCAGTAATGTTTACAATAGGGTTGAAATAGGTTTAGGGAAAGGCAGGGAGTTCACAGAGTTACATATGTATCTTGTTCTGCACTTTTTGTATAAAGTTTAATCAAAAACAAGAATACTTAGTTTGTATACGACGATCCACTGTCACGGGTTTAATTAAGTAATACAGAGGAATGAAAATCTACATGATCAATGAGGCGTTACATGATGAATACGAGAAATAAGAATAATGATCTCATAATTAAAATGTTAATGTCTGTTTTTATTAGCCAAACAAACCCTCACATCTTGCATTATACTTTAGTTTTAAGGCTGAAATGTTTACAAGGGTATTCGAATTGGTTTAGTGGAAGTCAGGCGGTTTACAGAGTTATAGATGTATCTATGTTAGTACGTTTTGTAAATTAAGTCTAATAAAATTGAGTTTCAACAATGTTTACAAGGGGGTTCAAATGGGTTTAATAGAATCTAGGGGCTTGCAAAGAGTTATAGATGTATCTTGATCAGTACTTTTTGTAAAAAGAAGAACGAGTGCGCTTTTGATTACTCAACTTTGTTCCTTGGTCTCCCTTGTCCTCTCGTTAATTGTGGTGGTCCTCCATACATTTCTGCTCTTTGCTTTATTTTTCTGAGTACCAAGTCATTTTTGTTTTTTGAGTCTATTGGTATGAAATTCGATAAGGAATTTCACGAACGAATTTCAATAACGAATTGTTAAAAAGGTACAAACATTGAAATTATGCACAAAAATTGAAATTATTCGTTGTCAGAAAGGTGATTAAGTATAATGATCTCATGTTACTTTGCAGTAACAAGAGAAATTGCGTGTTAACTTTCGAACCGTTACAGGTATCGATCTTCCGATGCGTATAGGCGCAATTTTTAGTGAAAATCATTCGTGTAAACACATCTAAACACGTATTTCAGAAATCGAAATCTGAGTACCAAGTCATTTTCCAATTTCTCTTCTATTTCTTTGTTTGTTAAGGCTCTAGTTCATTCGTCCCCCTGCTTATATTAACTTATGCTGAAATGTTTATCCAAAAAATAATTTTATCGCGTTGAAAGTATATTTAATGAATGCGGGCTGAATTTTTGAGTCGAGTGGTATGAAATTCGATAACGAATTGTTAAAAATGTACAAACATTGAAATTATGCATAAAAATTGAAATTATTCGCCGTCAGAAAGGTGATTAAGTATAATGATCTCATAATTAATGTTTTAATATCTTTTATTTAATAGTCAAATGCACTTTCACATTTTGTATCATAATTAGCAAGTTTAAAACATGCCACGTGATGCCTTCCAAGCTGCACCGCGTTTCCTGTTGTGATTACCCTTACTCGCTTTATTCACATTCTTCTTGTTTCGATTGCGCGTGACTTGTTCGTCCTGTCCCTGACCCTTCGGTCTGCCGACTACATCACGACTACCTCCATGATGGTGACCCCCGCGTCCACGGAAATTACTCTTTGCCATCTCACGCTGCTCGCGCAGCTTGGCTGGATCTTCGCAGAATGCTCGAAAGCCGCCGCGAGTGGCATGTACATCACCGGTACCGGCGGGCCCAGGTCGACCAGGCGCCGCCTGAGAGCCTGGCCGACGTTCCTCCTCTTCGCTTTCCTCCTCCTCGGAGCTGGAATCACGCGCGAAAGGCGCACGTATCTGTTGGTATTCCTCACGATCGTCGAACTCATCATCGTAGATATCCTGTCGCAAATCGACCGCTTTCAAGATGATTTCTTTGAGTTGCAGATCGGACTTGTCGTCCAGGAGCTGGTTGGCATTGGCGGCAGCTTTCGGTTGCTTGCCGCGATACGCACGAACTGGGGGTGCCGGCGTTGGTTCTGGAGGTATCAGCACACCGGTGCGCTGCATCTCTACAATGTGTGGCGGCAGATTGTTTTCTATTATCAGGCGAGTCACCATGTCGCAGTCGTTATTGCAGAACTCCAAACAAGCTTCGATGCACTCGGGTGGGAAATCGGGGAAGATACTAGCGACGAGTTGTAGTCGCTCTTCAGCTGTGAGTTCCTGAGGTGCATTGTTTGAGCTTGAAGCAATTGGTTCATTCTTCTGTCGTTCTGATTCAGATTTAGTAGACCTATCTTTCTTTGCTGCTTTCCTTTTTGTTATTTCATTTAAGTTTGGAAGGGAATTTAAACTTGTTCGGATATAATCAGTTTGAGTTGGATCCCTATAAACAATTTCTTCATTAAAAATTCCCAATTATATGCACTAAAACCCCAATTATCAAATTTCCAATTATTACAAATGTTTAATTATTAATAGAAATATTTGATTCGTCACAATTTGTATTTTTTCTGAAAGTCTGATAATTGGAGTTCTACTACTTTCAAGCATACAAATCTGAATAATATGCAGAAATAATATCAAATTGCGTCTCGATTTCCTTTGAAGTATTATAATCAAATAGGAAAAGCTCTTCCTCTAGAAGTCCATTAATCATGTTTAGATATTGCTCCAGTGATGAAGCTTGTACTTCTTCGGATCTGTAAATTAAAAATTTGAAAAGGATATCACATGAGTATCGCACAGTGGTTCAATTTGCAAAAAAGGCATATAATCCTTTATTTAGTCCTAGAAGAAGGTTCAAATTTTCTGAATACACTCTTGGCTTTACTTAGTTGCTTATGCTTGATAATCATGTAACTTCGACCAATTACAATCAAATAGCACTAATGGATGAAAAACAAAATAAAGTTACTTCCGTCTTGCAATGTTTAACATTACCGATTCAAATAATGATTTCGAAGGAAAAATAGCAATGAACAAATGTAATTAATTGATGTAGTAAAAAATAAGAGATATAGCTCCAAGGTCATAATGGCATAATCAAAATTTGAACCTTCTAGGACCAAACTAAAGGGTTATATCCCGTTTCTGCAAATTAAATCACTTTGCACAGGCAGCAATGTTTACAAAGAGGATTTAGTGCAAACCATGCGGTTCAAAGAGCTGTAAAGGTGCTGTTATTCATTTATAAACACCCGACACGTTAATTTCCTACTCACTCGCTTGTCGCGATGCTGTTAAGATGGTGATCAACCAGTACATGGAATACTTCAATACACAGCTTACGAGCCGTTATAATAAGTTGGAATACCCGCTCGACTGCTGTTTGACGTTCAGTACTATCGGTTTTGCTTCGCAAAAAATTATACAAAGCAAGAAACATCGGCTCGTACATTTTCGGTACGTAAGCGACGATATTCTTCAGCAATTCTTTGTGTGAAGATGGACAGAACTCGAGGAATGCTTGCAAGGTTGATAATGTTTGTATAATCAGCGATGTTACGTCGGTATGCCAGCAGAGATCAATCTGTTTCGTACATAATCCAAGTGATTCGATTATCGCATCGTTGGGATCCCCACAAATTGCATTATTTGTTGATTCTAAAACCTAGACAATTGTAATCAATAAACTACTTTTTTAAACATTATAACATTTTCGAAATCATTTAAGCACGTTTAAACACGGTCTTCTCTTACATTGTAGGGAAACTGGTCTTAAATTTTTTGATCGCGATAACCAAAATTGCCTTTACTAGTATATTTTAATGAGCTATAACTTCGTACATAATACAGCTGTCGACTTAAAATTTTGTACATTACACATTACACAACAGGAGTAGAGGAAATAAGTTTCTTCTTTTATATTTCAGCTAAACTTTCACAAATTATCGGAAATTACTGGTTAACTTTGTAACAATTAAAGACAAATGAGTGTAAATTCAAAATTTCATAAAGTTCCAAGAGTTCATGCATGATTTTAGAATAATACTAAAAACTTACCATGTATGTTAATTCTGCAAATGCTTCAACTTTAGACAGCCATTGTGATTTCCGATTTAAATGGAAATATAAGCCAGTTATCTCTTCAACCAAAGAAGGACACATTTTCTTGTACAGCACACAAATATTCAGAACCCCTTCGAATGTCAACAAACCACAATTTTCCAAATACTGCAACACGACCGCAGGCGACATGTATTCCTCTTCTGAATGTGAATAGGTAAAGAATCTACTCAAAATTCTACCGAATTTATGCTGGATCTTTGTAACACATTGTGCACATTCCTTGTCCATCAAATTAAGATCGACGCAAGGTGAGAAATTATACAAGAAACTATTTAGCATGTTAGCAGTTCCAGAATACTTGAGAACGTAGCACCAAAACTGATGGTAATTGAGTTGTAGGAGGAAATCTAAGGCTTCCAAATACTTCTCGCAATTTTTCATGTAGATATCTTTGTTAGTTTCATGCGTTTCTGCATTCCAGTAGTAAGCCTCATACATGGGAAATGCCTGTTTGTCAATGAAAATTTCATGGATTGCTGGAAACTTCTCTTTGTCACATTTTGCCTTTAAATATAAGAAATAAATTAGAATAAGTTAAATTCTCGAAAATTTGTTAATTGACTTACAAGTGCGCTGGGGTTTGTAATTTGTTTGACATCTTTTATGACCAAATATAATTGATTAAGTGGTAGTTTTTGGGGATTCTGTAACATTGAGCAATATTAGCAACAATCTGCATTTTCGATAGATGCATTTTTAATGTTTACAAACCATAAATAGTTGTTCTTTCCTTACAAGCATATCCATGATAACCTGAAAATTGGACAAATTTTACATTTCACAACTTTCCGGATTTTATAATTTAGATGTTTAATTTTGTTGTTTTAAATATTTGATACGAACCGTCCAAAATGTCTTGAAAAGACCAGTGAATGTTAATTATTATTTTTATTTAACGTGTCACTGAATACGCCCGCACTTCAGTAAAAAACTGATTCATAGATTGTATAGATATAGATGTACAACTGCAGCACATTTTATTGGTCCAAGCATGGCGCTGTAAGCTGCAGCGGGAAATGAGCGGAACCAAAATGCAAGGGTATGCAACCTGCACATAAGCTTTTAAGTTGTATATTTATTTGTTATAAATTATTATATAAACACCACAAATATTAATGTGTGGAATTAACATAGTAACAAAACAGATAAATCAACATAAATAAATAAAAATAACAATACAAATACATTAACAAAATGAATAATTGGTCACTCGATTTTTTGCTAGGTACATGGCTTTCCGACTTATCTTATCATCCCCAGACCCGCAATAACTACTTCTCAATATCTTGTTAATTCGTTTATTATATGTGTTAATACATAGTACATTTTTTTGTCTGTCGTGTGCATTGGTTTGCCCACTATCGCCACCTAGTGTGAAGTGAGCGGAACCTGATGCAAGCTTAAGCCAATCTTGGCTATATGAGATATCATAGCATGAACTCATTTGCACAGCTGTTTTACTGCCCGCACAGATCATATAAGTTACCCTACTCTAGCCGTTTTGTTCGGATTAAGCAGCGCCCCAAATGACAGAGACATGAACTAAAATTAAAGATATGCAACCATCACATAGGATATATCCCAATACATTCAATCATAACAATTAAAAATAATTCAACAAGCTTGCATATTTGCTCGAGACATTTATTTTCACAAAAAAAAACATTACAACTAACATTGTAACAAAACAAAGAACGAACCTTATTATCAAACATATAGACTTATTGTTAGTGTATTTAGTCAATCTAATTTTACGTTACCGGATAACACTATTAAAGTTATACAATGTTTTATTTCACTGCTAGTTATGTCAATATATCACAGTCAATAGCACTGCATTAGCAACATGACTAATACGGTTGCATATCTTCGATTTTAGTTCTACCAGCTGTCATTTGGGGCGCTACTTAATCCAAACGAACCAGACTGAGTGGGGTAAATTATTTGATCTGTGATAGAGGGCGTGCGAGTTTCGGCGCGAAAAATCCCCTCGTGTTAGATTTGCAAGGTTCACCTCGTATGAATCCACATTTCTCACTTCACTCTCATCAATTATCTGCACCCGTTGAATTTGAAGTGAACACCCAAGTACTAAAAAATAGAAATGAGTAAGAGAAAAGCAGCAACTGTTGAAATGGATGACGATGGAGCAGAGAACATGATTCAACCATTTAGGAAGAAAACCTTTGTCGATCAATCTGAACGTAAGAAACAGCAAAATAAAGCACTAGAGGCTATTTCAAAGTTCCTCAGCATTAGCGAAAAGTATTCCAAGGCATGGGCCAACCAACGGGAGCAGCTCCGTGCTAATGATGAATTTGATGGAGACATCGAACATTTTCAGGGAACTCTTCGTGATTATCAAAAAGTTGGAGTGAAATGGATGGAAGTAAGTTCATTCACTAGTATTTTTGAAGACCACAAGTATTCTGTTATGTTTTATTTAGACTCTTTATCTCAACCGTATTAATGGGATTCTTGCCGATGAAATGGGTTTGGGCAAGACCGTTCAAGTTATTGCGTTTTTGTGTAATTTGAACTCGCGAGGTGTGAATGGAATGCATCTCATTTGTGTGCCTTTATCAACTATGCCGAATTGGATATCGGAGATGAAGAGATTTGCCCCTGATCTACCTCTGATTAAATATGTGGGAGACAAGGCGGAGAGAGAAGCAGCCTACAAATCGATGGTAGCGGCAGCCAAGAATAGAACGGGTTTATCCTCAATTGTTCTTGCTCCACGCCATCTCATCGCTGCCAATATTAAACATTTTATGCAAGTTACATATGATCATTTTATTATTGACGAAGGACATTTGATTAAGAATTACAAGTCGCAAATATCGAAGTAAGTAAACATACATGTTATAGTTATATTTTAAATTGATACATGCTAATTTTCAAACCATTTCCTACTACTGCATGAAAAAGTTATGATACTAAATTTACAAGTGTATTGAGTGAAAGTAGATGGCTATGTGGATATTATCGTTGGTTGGTAATTGATAGCGTGTTTGTTACACTCACAAACATAGCATATTTTTAATTTTTCACAAAATGACAGCATCTCTTTTTGCCGTCTCACCCTATTACAAAATTACAAGCAATATGAAAATGTAAATGTAATTTGTTGAATTCTAGGGCGGTTCGTGAAATAAAGTGTGAGAGTAAGTTACTTCTGACAGGTACACCTTTACAAAATAACATGCAAGAATTGTGGACCCTCCTCAACTTCATCATGCCAAATATTTTCCAAAAAATGGAGATCTTCAATCAACTGATCCAAGCTCAAGATCTAGTCTACGAAACCGGGCAAACCACGGATCTGCACGACAATTCGACTGTGCTGAATACTGTTAAGCGTGTCTTGGAACCATTCATGTTGCGCAGATTAAAGGTGGATGTCCTGGATGAAAATGTACCAATCAAGAACGTCACAGTCTACTGCAAAATGACTGAACAACAAATAGATATGTACATGTGCGCGCTCAAATCGGATCTAGCAAGTATGCGTGGCTTGAACGCCACCGACAAAAATGAAAAACTGGACAAAGCGGGACGTAAGTTCCGAGCGTCAAGAGTGGATCAGATTTTGCAGAAACAAAAGAATTCGCCTAAAACTGAGAAAACCGAGGAGAACTTAGTCCATGTCGGCACTCTTCTTAATCCTATTCTACTCTATCGTCGTATTGTCAACCATCCACATTTGGTAAGTGCACCACTCATTCCTGGAACCAGGAAATTCCTGGTGGATGAAACTTTGGTGACGAGCAGCGGTAAGATGCGTATGCTGGACGCCTTACTGCCCCGCCTAATTGAGCGAGGCCATAAAATTATCGTCTTTAGCACGTTAGTGATCATGCTGGATCTGATCGAAGATTATCTAGAAATGCGCAAAATCGACTACGAAATCCTTACAGGCAGTGATAAGGTGGAGGATCGTGAAGAGAGCATAAGACGATTCAATGCTGATCCGGATCTGCGGGTCTTCCTTTTGTCGACTCGTGCTGGTGGCTTGGGAATCAATCTTACCACGGCGGACACGGTGATTTTCTACGATAACGACTGGAACCCACATGCTGATCTTCAAGCGCAAGCCCGTTGTCACCGTATTGGGCAGACAAGACCGGTGGTGGTTTACAGACTGATTGCCGCTAATTCGATCGACGAATATATTAAACAGATCGGGGATGAGAAGCTACGTTTGGAGAAGGCCGTTATGCTGAAGTCGACGGACCGAAGCGGTCGCATTCAAGCGGTGCAAGAATTGGTCGATTTCTATAACCAGCAGAAGAATTCGGCTGTGTATAGAAATGGATTAGGACATTCCAAAAAGGAGCTCAATAAGCTGCTGGATAGGTCTGATTTGGAGGCAGAGATGAAGGCCAAAGCGAAGTTGCTAGTTTCTGGTGATTCCACTACTGTTACCGCTGGAATGTAATAGGGATAATATCAAACACGTTCTATATGTTTACGTATTCATATGTGAAATGCATTGTACTATTTTTATTCATATTTTACATTTTTTATATCTCACCTTTCATGATGGATAAGTATTGTTATTCATAATGAAAGATATTTAATTATTGTCGTTAAATTGATGAATACAGGTTGAAATTATTTTACTCCTTTCTTCAAATCTGCATGAACTTCTCAGGCTGGGCGCAGGAAATTGATATCACTCAAAACTTTCCAACTTACATTTATCTCCCTCCTATGTATACAAATCATATACCATTCGATTCAGAATGACATTTTCGGTTGTTTGACCTCTACGACATTACCTATAATTACCATTCGTTGTTCCCGGTCCAGTAATACGCCAATGCTTGCGATATACTCATGCAATTGCAATTCATATATTAAAATCATTTGAACCGGAATAGTACATGCTCATGCCGATAGAGTAACATCACAAAATTGAGGAAATAATTGCCGTCAAACACGTTCATAAAATTGTTTAACCCCTGCCAGTCCATGCTTTTACATCTTTTATTCTATTTGCATAAACTACTCTTGATCTTTCGCTGATGTCGCCAAAACTCTTGTACATCAATTACATTGGCGTATATGTACATTAATTTCTAATAACTTAACATTTTTCGTTGATAAAATTGTATCGCAAGTGACAGTTGACAGTTTACCCTTGGGCAAAGTGAATTGTATTTTCAAATTATGACAGCCTGCAGCGCCAATGTCAAATACGCAACTTCAAAACTATTCGAGGTTAGAAAACAAGTTCATGCACATGTACATTATCCTAACCTGAAACACACCAACCAAGTACGTCGTCATAAACACGTTTCTATTTATTATCCTGAAGAAACACCAAAAACTGTCTTGTCTTGCATAAAAATGTCAGCTGGCGTGAGTGTAATCATCGAAGATGTGAAAAAACATCCGCGATGTCCCCATGGTCCAACATTACTCTTCAGAACACTTGACAACAACAAGCCTCGCAACTTCTTCGGATGCGCGGCGTGTCGCGACCGCAAAGAATGTTCTATATTTGTGTGGCAGGACGAAGTGCATACATATCGCAAGCGATATTGGGATTCGAAAATTACGAAGTATCTAACTGCGTCAGGTCCACGCACCGTCTATCAGACGTATCTGGATATGCTGCAAATGTGCGAAGCCGATCGTATGTATTGCCATGATTGTGGTGAGTTTGAGCTCGCCAAGTACCAGTCAAATCATCTGCAACACAAGCATACCAAGGGCATTAACGACGACGTGCTCCATAGCCCCAGCCAGTTTTTGCAGCCTCTTGAACACGCCAAGAAAGAGGCTCAGTATCTGTTTAATGAGGCGTCCTGCAAGTTTATCGTTGATACAATTTTAGAATTGGGATTCAAGTATGTTGCATTTCTCTTAAATTATAAATACTTATGATCTTAAATTCGCATATACCAGTGATGGCGATCCATTTTGAGACGTGGAGACGGGAACCCCTGGTTGAGAGCGTGGTATCCCCAAGGGATACCTCTTACTGACAGTATACAACTTATGCGGGACTACTCACGAGCATTGGTTCGCCATTGCTCGCCTCTATGTCTTGTGCCTTGTTTCCTTATTGCTTCATAATTTACATTTCCTTTGAGGAAACCTCCTCCTGTTTGAGGATGTGGATCAAAGTTACCCCGAGGGATACCTCTATCTTTGGGGTTACCAAGTAGTCGGGATTCAGTAAGACTAAATCTTACGTGGGGCAGTAACCGTCCACGGAGCATAGGTTCGCCAACACTATTCAATGACCTCTGTTTCAATCCTGTTTCTTTATTCATAATTTACATTATTTTTCTCTTCACTTTTACATTCGCTGTTCTGTATTTCCAGTTCATTCAAGGTTTTTCTTGGACTTCTTGCCCTTCATCCTTTGTGGATACCCACCCACCATTCCAATTATCCCTGCTCTGTGTATTGTTCTTTACACGTGATGACGAGCCCTTTTGCGAGAAGATTTTAATTTTTCATTTTGGGCCACCTCCCTCTGTTTTAGGACGTGGGTCAAAGATGAACCAAGGTATACTTCTATACTTGCGGTTACTTGGCAATCTGAAGTCAGTAATTAAAGTTTAAACCTTACATGGGGTAGTAGCTACCCACGGGATAGGTTCGTCATCATTGATCTGCGTCTTTTGGTTCAAACCTTTTCCTTATTTCTTCATCATTTCCATTCTTTTCTCTTCGTTTTTCCATTCGCTTTGCTACGTTCCTTAATACCAGCTCTTTCCAGATTTTCCGTAGTCTTCTTGCTCTTCAACCTTCGTAGGTGCCCCCACAATTCCACTTGTCCCTGTTACTAACTTCTAATTCAAGTATTTTCCTTATATTGCTTTCCTTTAGTCACCTCCGAACGAATCTATGTTCCGTATTACCAGTGCTTCCCTTGTTTTCCTTGGTCTTCCTCACGTTTTCTATATCCTTCAGCCTGTGTAGGTTATACCCATCAATGGAAATGCCCGGGCTGTGATTATTGTTCTATACCTGACAAACCTTTTTAGGGCGTGAGTCTCATATTTTCCCCATATCTCTCCCATTATTAGAGGAAGCGGAACAAATAGGGTACCCCTATTAATTTGGGAGCTCAGTAACTGATCCGTGGAGCATAGGTTCCCCATCACTGTTCTATACCTTCTGATTCAAATTGTTTTCCTTATTTCTTCACTTCAGACTTTGTCCATGTCATTCCTCCAAAGTCTCTCAGGTACAGGCAACCCTCGGATAACACAGTTTTGTTAAACGCGGTTTAGGTTATGGCGCCCAAAAGATTTGAGACTTCCCGCTATATACACGGTTAGGAGGATTCATTATAATTATTTCCATTGTTTATTTCCATAGGTTTGGTTAATGTGGCTCGGGAACTATAAATCGGGCGACCAAGGGTTAACTGTATATTATATCTATTGCCTTGAACTTGTCCAATTTCCTTTTAGGTACTTCTTCTGTTAAATAGGCACATGCCTGTTTGTGGTGATTTATACTTCTTCCGACGTTGACTCCCATGATTCTATCCATCTCTTTGGTGGTGGTTTCCAACTGGTCTTTTGGTGGCTGGGCGATTGGTGTTTTGCCCATTTTGCAGAACTGTTTAATTCATTTAAATAAACTCATAAATATTCATTCATTATAGGTATGTCCTGTGTATTGGGACACCAAGGATTCACGAATATGTATTAAACAATTGTACATTGAAATTGGACAGTTTCCTAATGGATTTCGACAAGAGATATATGTCTTTCAATAACCCTATGCAATTTGCTTGGTATAATATGTTCAATCATCATTTCTTCTTCGATGGAGTGAAGGATAATTATAAGGAATTCTTGAGCAGCAATAAGTAAGTCCAATTCTATTTTCCCCTCTATTTCGATGTTATTTCTCTCCTCAATTTTAGTTTTCATATTATTTTAGGGGTAATGAATTGATTATTGTAACCGATCCACCATTCGGTGGCCGACTTGAACCCTTAGCTGCCACGTTGGAGATAATCAACAAAGAGCATCAAGGAATAACGAAGTTTTCGGATAAACTACCAACGTTCTTTGTATTTCCCTATTTTATGGAGCCACAAATCACGAATTTGTTTACCGACTTCAAGATGCTGGATTATAAAGTCGGTTATGATAATCATCCTTTGTTTTCGGATGGGCCTAAGGCACGAAAACAAGGATCGTCGGTACGGATTTTCACTAATTTGGAACCCGCTCGTGTGAAACTCTCAGAGGCGGAAGGTTACAAATTTTGCGATGCGTGTGCACGTTGGGTGTCCGAGGAAAATCAACATTGTAGGAAATGTGGTAGTTGCACTTCGAAGGATGGCAGGCCATACGTGCACTGCAACAAATGCAAACGGTGTGTGAAAAATTCTTGGGCCCATTGTGATGTTTGCAAGAAGTGTGCCAATGCAAATCACAAGTGTGAAAAGATTGAATTTAAAAAGGTAAATATCAATCCTTTTGGCAGTTTTATAGAATAATAATTATGAACGTTATATTGGCTTTGTGTAATTATTTTGGGGAATGAAATTTAATCCCAGAATACAATCGTGGTCGGTCCTGATTTATCGTGAACATGGTATCTCGATTGAATGACCACAGCGAAGTTCAGGGTGTTCATTTTAATACACATTTTGCGATAACGATAGCGCAACCTGTAAATTTAGCATATAATCGAAATGACTAGTCGAAACTAAAATCCCATATTTTAATCCATAATCTACTTTTATTTTTCCTACCAAATATGCATGCGATAATTTCAAGGCACGTTTTCTTGTTAACAGTCGATTTGATTAATGTCATTTCAGAGTCATTAACGTAATGCATGCTAATATAATATTCCATTATTAATTCATGAATTGGTTGGTTTTCTTTTTGGATACTACATTAAACACGAATTATCGTCATTTTCACTCTGCTCTGTTCAACGTTATCAACTTCTTCTTTGTGCATATTTGAAGATATTGTAGAATCCCACTAATCTGTACCTATTTGACTAAAAATTATCAAATCAATCGGGTTAATATATATTTTCTCATATATTGAATTGACTACAAATCTAATTGTTGAAAATTTTAGGATTGTTTCCACTGCAATGAACCAGGTCATAAAAAACAGGATTGCCCATTAATAACAGGTGAAAAGGAAGCAGCTCCTGCTGAAAATGGTAAATCCCACAAGAAATTCAAATCTACTAAACAAAAGAAACAAAAGCATGTTGATAATTCTACTGATGAAAAGGAGGATGTGGAAATACCAACCAAGAAGATGAAACAAAATGATGATGTTGGTAACAAAACGCCTGTAAAACCGGTTAAAGCGAATTCTAAGCAGAAGAAAAACAAGAATTCCAGGAGTGATCAAAAATTTGCAAATAAGCAACCTAAAATCCCAGGAAAATTGCTGAAACAAAAGAAAAAATAAAGTGCATGTTTATTTGTTTACAATTGTATCCATAATTATAACTTTTTTTAAAATTTAGAATATGTTTACCTCTTAATATTCCTAACTTTACACTATTTTTCCACTGACCTGCCTTATACTCACGTTTTACCCTAGTACAATGGTGAACGTACCACTTGCATGTCAGTTACTGGCTCTCGAAAGTTTTGGACTGGCATTCTTGCTTGGGGGTAGCATGAGGAGAGTGGGACATTACACAAAAATTAGATCTTAAAATATTTGCCCACCTCAATTGTATAGCGTAATTCACCCGCTCTAACTTATATCCTTAGCTAACCTTTTTCACTATTCCTCAGAAAGTAAGCACCTCGTTCCTCCTTTCTTTCAAGAGCTTGGATCTTCTTCCTTCCACCCAACCCTTGCCCTTTGGGCCTTCGGAGCGTCGCATTTTAGGGCCAAGGGCTCCCGTGAGATCTTGCGCCCCTTCTCCGCCGGCCCACACCTCGCTCTAGCCGGTACCATCTTGTGTTTTCGAGCACCATCCACCTAATACCTCAACAATCCCCTCACTTATCCCTGATCTTTCTGACCGCTGCATTTGAGAGGCATACAGACTCATACGCTAATTTCCTGCGATTTGCCCACGTTCTGCTCGCATACCTGATTCCTGCAGCACCACATAATTGGATTTGTATTTCTCCGGCCCATTAGGTTCTTCAACTTGTTCCTTCTTTATCACACTATTCATACAGGACCCCCACTTCCACCCCATATATCAGAATTGGTTGCATTTCTCTATCTTATTCTCGAAAAGTAGTCTAACAAAAACATTTCTAGTTTATAGGGGGCGTTTAACTGAGATAGAATTAGTTCGCGCCCACTAAAGATTTCAGTTCCTGCGTTATTTCCATCACCTTCTGGGTATTCAAATTTAATGGTGTTAGAAAAAAGTTGACAAGGTGGCCGATTTACCCTCCTCGGTAGACGCTTTAAAAATAAAGCGACCAGTCACATTTAAAAAGTTAAAGGTACTTACTATTTGGAACAAGGAACAGAAACCATATCTGACTATCAAATCTTCGCATACTGTTTGAGTGAGAATAAAGTGAGGAGACGTCCAACTTTTTGGCGGGATAGTCCGTTTTAACAATTTGTCCCGCGATGTTTCTAAAATGTTTCGACTGCAACGGAATAGGTGTTAATGGGGACCGCTGCCCGCCATTGAGTTATCGAGCGGAAGTATCGATACGTATCGGCAGTAACAGTTTTTAGCACCATTTGTATGTATAGTCCAAAGATAAGGTGACCAGGCGTCCCGCTTTCTTGCGGTACAGTCTCGTTTTTAACAATTTACCCGCGGTGTTTCTAAAATGTTCCGACTTCTTCTGAATATGTCCCCTCGCCCACCCCTCTTCGCCTTTATGGTGCATATGTCTCGGGAGTCAGCTCAGCATTCCTTCCCTGTATGCTGAGGGCACAGTGTTTATGAAATGCAATAAGGCAATCTATCACATTTCTAAAATTTAAGCGTACTTACTTTACTTTTGAGAACAAGGAACACAAAACCAGATCTTCAACATTTTCAGCTAAATTTAATTCTCTAGATCAGAGGTTTCCAAACATTTTATTTTAACACACTTTTTGACGGCTCACGACGATACTAGTGTTTAGTAATGTCCCAAGAGGGATCCTGTAAATTGTTGCACCCCTCCTTGGTCTAGTAAAGTGTGAAAATAACGATAAAATATAATAAAATAATCAATTACATTTGAGCAGTAAGCATTCCACTTCTATTTTTACATAAAAATATTTTACACTTTTACAATAATGTTGGTTGAATTGTATTAATATGTTTTGTAGATATCATTTGTTCATATTTCATGTTACTTTAAACTCATTATACCCCCTTCATCAAGTTTATTCTTGTCTGTGGCTTCCTTCAAACTCCTCCAATCAATACAAACGAATACTTTCGTAATTAACGCTAAGTTAATCATAATAATTATATTATTATTACAGGCACATGATTTATATTTCTAATGTAAGAGAAATGATTCAAATGTCGAAAGCTATTCGCTTACGTAAGTCGAATACAAAAGACCGCTAGAATAAGTCAAATCCAAAGTTTAGTTTACTTACACGCTAAATCATTTAACGCAACATGAAAATATATTCGAATATATTAGTTTTATGGTTTAAAATACTGAACCAAATTCATTGTTCGTAATAATTAGGTATGCGACTAGAAAAATATTCTTAATAATTTCATCTTACAAACAAGTATTTTCCACACGTCTCACAACCACATCTTCTTTGACAATGTTAACATGTTCCTTCTCGTAACTCAATAAACGTCTATATACAATACAAATAATTTGAGTGTACCACGCGAACAGAATTCTCCATATAACAAACTGAGCAATTGTATTTGTATCATTTTGTAACTGCAATCAATTTCAATAAAATTGCTCTGACGAATGTTTGTAAATGTTATTGAGCAAAGAATATATTCCATTATTTAATTTATGATGTAGATCTTTCAATCAATTGAGATTAATACTGAATAATTACATATTGAGTAAATTGCAGGAAAATTTGCTCAAAACTTCATTTTTGTTTGTTTTTCTCAGTGATAAGAAATGAATAAAGCATTAGGCACATTAAACGCGTCTCGGCGTCGGCGTTGCATTGAATTTACAGAAAATTGCTGGCTCGTTAGACTGGTGAGTCGCTCGAAGTCAGCATATTCCCATAACATCAATGCAACACCGATGTCGAGTCGCTTTTAATATGTTTAGGCCATAAATAACGATGTTGCCTTGGACGGATCAGTTACTTCAATCAATTTCCTTTTTTTGCTTTGGCGAGGAGTTAAAACTTGTCTCGGATTAAGATCATCTGGCTCCTAGGCACTTTATGTTTTGGGACTACCTTTTAGACCTGGCAGAGATAAAAATTCATTGGTATCTCGACAGTTGGAAATCGATATATAGGTGAGGTGAGGTTCTCAGGGGCTCTGGATCAAATGGTTAAATGAGCCATCTGTGGGGCCAACAGTGGAGAGGCCTTTCTATACCGGAGGCCCCCACGCACATTCCTAGTGTCCCTAATGTATAATCCGACACTAGTTATAACACATTGTGCTGGTCGTAACTCTCCTAACTCTTTCTCTTTATTGCTGAATCTATATAAAAACGGATTAAAACCATTAACTTTAGATCTAACAAGTACATGGACGGAAGTTTACACACACGATAATGCTCTGTAACATGCTCATTTAGTAGATAACTAATTTTTGTTCGTTAATTCGTTATGATTTTCATTTTTCTCTTAAGTTTAATTACAGTACATTATGTTAATCGTTTGTAGAAAGTTTTATAAAGTTTCAAACCGAACCAAATTAAGAAAGGCACGAAAAGGCACAAGAAAACCACTCCAGTTATGTTACATTTGTTCTACGTAGATCTATAGGTTTCCAAACAAAAATTTGCTCACACAATTTTGTTTTGTTTTTTTCTCCGAATTCCCCCACTGTATGCAATGGTTTTTCGAAGTTGTACAGCATGCAAAATTCAGCATTCGGTGAAAGTTGGTCGCGTATGTCTACTCACATTACAGCGAATCGAGGAGTGAATCTAGTAATTCCAACTGACACTCATCCCAACCGGTATTCGCCATTAGTAGGCCGGTGAGTTCATCATCGGTGGGCGGGGCACTGTTCGTGTTACCTCCATGCAGAATTGCATTGATTGGTTCAGTGACCACCCCTTGGTTAGGCATTGACGAGGGTACGAGTTTGCTGCAGCTGGTCGTGAGCGAATTGGGGATGGCGTTGGTGAGCGGTGGTGCGCCGGTAACGCTATCGGTTGCCGGATTTGATTTTTCTTCCTTGGGGACATTCTTGGCGCTCGCTTTGCTATAGTTGCGTGTTTCACCCTTTGTTTTCTTGGCGGCGTGCGTGGGTGAGTTGGAATACGCGTCGATGTTCTCGATTTCCGTCTCACCGCAGATTGAGATGTTCGAGAGGATGTTGTGCTTGCGTTCGCCAGTGCTGTTCGCAGGACGGTAGCGCTTCGTTTTGCGTGCTGGTTTGCTTGCAGGTTTGCCAGCTGGTTGACCGTTCGGTTGATGGCGACGGGGTTCGCGCACCGTGAGGCTGGAGCGTCGCTTCGACCGGCGTGATTCCTCCAGGCGCTCCAAATCTAATCGCCAGAAGCCACCCTTTCCCGGTTCGTCTTTATTTCGGGCGACTTTTACGAAACACTTGTTGAGGGACAAGTTATGTCGTATTGAATTCTGCAAACATGCAAATTTAAATTTAACATAAATTATGAATTCTAAGGGTATTCTAACATCTGGTAAACATTAACGTGTGGGAACTAAGTGTAGTAAAATGTTTCATACTACTTATGCTAATATGCATGCCAATCAGACATTTTTCAATTTTCTTTAATTTAATAGATCTGTGACGCCGCAGATCACACATTAACATGTATTAGATTTTGTATTTCTTTAAGGTTTTTTCCACTGTCTATTCTCTCAATTTCAACTCTGCAAATCTTCCAAATCTACAGATCGAATGCCATTCAAAATTTCTAACTAACCAGGACAATAGCACTCAAACATACCATATTCCCATTGTTGTGATAAGTACCAGTGGCAACATAACATCGTAAAATTTTCGAAATATTAAGTGTTTGCACAGGGTGACCCAAACCTAAACTAAAATATTCCGAAAGAAAGAGCACTGCATAAATTAAGCACCTGAAGCGCA
>WSZQ02000001.1:2002370-2017715 GCA_019419845.2 Weissflogia rhopalogaster | reverse complement strand
ATCATGGCACTTGTTCACTGACCTTCTTCAGAACGACAACTCATCAACACTCGCGCTCTGCTCTTCAATCTGCTACAAAATTTGAGTTTGTTAATAAATCTGACTTGTGATAAAAAAAACGCGTATCATTTATCTAACGATAACCAGGCCACACTTCAATGAAGAAAAATCGTTTCTTTTTAGTGTCTAAGTGATTCACAACTTTTTGTTTAGCACACATTAATGATTTCAAAATTTAGTAGTTCACAGCTCAAAAAGGAATATTCGAAAATTTCATAATCTCGAACGTGGCTCTCCATTGGAACAAATTTCACCAAACATACGTGAAAACGAGAGGGGGGGAGGGTCTCCAAAACCAAAAGTGGTGGCCCGCTTGAGGTAGTAGTGCAAATGGTCCAACACATTTTGGAATGCTCTATGGACTCAAAAAGCCCACATTTTATTAAATCTAAGACATCGTGGCACACTTTTAGAATTTTACGGCACACAAAAGTGTCGCAACACATTGCATTTGGCACACCATTTAACAAAACCCGTATGGGTAAAATTAGGAATTAACATTCCCTATAATCGAGACTGCTTGCAATGTAATTTCCCTAACGTGGATTCTTTACTACTCCTTTTTGAGACATATTTAATCCTCACATTCAAACTAGGTATTGAGGTTAATATTCGCTATCTATAACTACGGCTCTCATTTAACTCTTTTAAGAATTTAATTTGCTCCCAAGGAGAACCCCCTCCCGGGTCTGAGACAACAGGCAAGCAAATGTGTGCATCGAAGGAAATTCACTCCCGCAGGAGACGACTCCTATCCCGTCTGAAGCGTCAGGACCCCACTTTGTTGCTGAAAATATTCGTCAAAACTTATTAGTCCCCATCATCTATTCAAAAACCGAAATATATTGCAAATTTTCAAATATATTTCTACATTTTATCTGAAATAGGAAATTAAAAGATAATTACAACATATGCTCTGGTAAAATTAATTATACCATCTTCTTTGAGTTTCCACAGTTATTTTCACTACATATTCACCAAATATGAGCACTGCAGGTTTTCCAAATCTATATCTGTTTCTATTCGCATGCATTCACATATTCCAGTGTAGAAACCTTTCTGCTTTCAATCTTTGTTTTAGGAGTCCGTCAGACTGCCGGCGTCGCGTCACTTCGCTTCGTGGTTCCCTTTGTTTGACACATCTATTAAAAGGAGAGAGGTTATTTTTACGAGTTGTTTCATCTCCTTCAAGTATATTAGTCAGACAAGGATAGGCCTCTTTACTTCTTTTACTGCCGAACTTAGACGATGTTTGCACTAAGAGTGTGGCGTAACTTTGCCGAACTCAATATTTCAAACTTGGCGCACTCGGTGCTTTCAACCTTGTTGTTCCTGTTGAGTGTTCTTGTTGCTGATTACTTCTCTTAATATTAGTCTGGTATAGTATATGGTACAACGAGCATTGGATGGTTTCCTCGTCACAATGAGAGTACGTAAGTGTCGTAACTCATCCAAGTGAGGAAAAGGCATTCCATGCGAGTTATACACTATACTTTTTCTACGACTATTTTGTGTGAGAATAATAATTTCTTAATCAGAACGATACTGAAATGGGTACATTATACAACAGAAGTAAGAAGCTGGCTGCGGCTTCGTACTATATGTAATTATATCATTTTTGACGAATGTAGTTAAAAGGAGATGAAGCAACTCGAAGAAATCCTAACTCCTTTTAATATATTAGTTAGACAAAGGATATCACGAAGGGAAGCAATGCGACTCCGGCAGTCTGATGGACGCCTAAGTCCTCGAGGTAAATAAAGATAAAGACCTCAAGCTATCGTTAGAGAAAGAACGATAGTAAAAGAAGACCGAAGAAGCACTTGGGTTGAAAGTGCAGTGTTGAAATTGAGAGAATATACAGGGAAAAAAACTTAGAAGAAACACAAAAAGTAACACATGCTAAAGTGTGATATGAACAACCACATTTATGATTCGCCGACATTATCGATCAAAATCGTGAATTTCTGCCGTCGTTGGCATTGTAAGGCGTTTGAATCAGCCTCATCTGCACCGTTGATGGATTCGGGATGGATGGATTCTACACGAGTTATTAAATACATACGTCAGACAAGGGTAGGCGTAGAAGCACGAAACCCGAAGCCTGCAATGTGATAGGCCTCTTACTCTAACGCACCATTTTCACACAGTTTTCTGCCCCTAAACTATCAACTATTATGTTTCCTAGACATACTCTTATTTGTGTGGTGAAAACACATTAATTATTCACTAAACAATTGCATCTTTTTAACCAATTCATAACTCGGTATACACCGAACTCCACACATCTATATTGCTAAAAACCAGGCATCGCCAATCCTTTAGCGGCGGTGGGTAAAAATTAACTAAAATCGAAATAAGAAAAGGAAGTTTAGGATACAGACTCAAATGAGGGATCCCCCTTGGGCTTCGGGCGGAAGTCTTTATTCAGAACAAAAGAAGATCATATGAAATTAGCAAATTCGATGACCCGAGGGTCATATGTTGCTTACCACTGCTATACTTTATTATTATTACTATTTCTATTTATAGTAATAAATGCCCAGAAACTCTGCAATGAATATATTTAATCATTAGATTTTATTGATTTTTCTCAACTGATCATATGCCATCACGGTATATCATTAGTATTATTGCGAACCCAGAGGAACGTCAATTGAATTCCTGCGCAAGGGGCAAGAATGGGGCAGAAATATGTGCCGTCAAATTGAATTCCAGAAGAACACTTCGGTATGTCGGAACATCCAGAATTCTACAACCTTGACTTGTCACGGTATTATCTCAATTGAATTATAAAAACAATTAACAGAAACATATGAACTTTACATACGTCTTTTTAATAACATTTTTGGTTACATTAACGTTAATGTTATTAAAAAAGTACAGACGTTTGGATAGAAATGAGCTACAATCATTTTATGCTTTTTTTTTAACATTATCATCTATTATTACTGCCGATGATAGAATTCGTTCATTTTCGCTGATTAGTCCTGGAATGTCTTAAATAGGTTTCCCGGATGTACTCTACTTCTGCGCAAAGAGACCGTTATCCTGGTATAAATATCGAGTTATCCTCTGCTAATCCTCATTTCTTGTCCGGCGTAACGCGCAAGCATGTCAGTAGCGGAAATCGTGTGTATGCTTCTTATAGTTGTAAATTACGATCAGTACGTCAATGCTGATAAAAGTTCGCAAATATTTCATATTGCATTGGATCAAGATGGTCGAGTAACGCTCGATTGGGCTTTGGATTATACAAAGGAAACAATTTGGTTTGAAGTACATTTGCCAAGAGATGACTTTGGCTGGTTCGCACTGGGATTTTCTGATTATGGTAACCCATTTCCGGCAGATTATTATTTGCTATGGACCGATTGGAAAAACAATGTAGCACTGCAGGTAAGCGAAAATGTCAACAACAATGATAATATTAAATAAATCAAATAAGATTCTAATAGGATATTTCGTACAAACTCTAATTTTAGAATGTTTGTAAAATAATTATAAATATTCTGATTACATTATATACGTTTGCTTCAAGCCGTGATTCAAATGTTGTTATCTCTTATTAAACCTCTCTGAAGTTAACTGCATGACCTTTCAAACAAAACTTTATTACGGGACATGAGTTTGCGAGTGTAGCATCTGTGATTTACATATGTTGTTTGCATCACTCAGGTTAATACAAATGTGCAAGACTGCGATTTTTGCAATTTTCGTCGTGGAACCTGTGGAACCGATCAAAGTTTACAATTTTAAATTGGAATGTCCATAAGGCGACATAAATTTCCGGGTTTCTCGGTGGCAGAGAGTGGCAGCTGTGAGTCCCGTCAAAATTGAAAAAAAAAAGCTGAATAGAAATGTGCATGTCTGCGATTTTTGCGATTCTTCGAGGCCTATGGAGCGAACCAATGATCTATATTTCAAGATAAAGTGATATTATCTAGAAAAGTAGAAGAGGACGTGCTGCCCCCCTCTTCTTGAAAATCTCACCAAAAATAGCAAAAAAATTGCATGCAATAGTACTAGTTTTATTATTATAAATTAATATATGCAATAACTATATAACAAAATGTTACAATATTGTGAAAGTATATAATGTCTAATCTGTTTCGAATTGTCCCTTCGAGATCGATTCTCGAAATGAAATTTAAAATACACAATTATTTCAAATTAACTTGTCATTTCACCACACATTCGGCTTTGGCTTCGTGCTTCTATGCCTATCCATGTCTGACGAATGTATTTAAATGGAGAAGAAGCAACTCGAAGAAACAACCTTCTCCTTTTAATACATTAGTCACACAAAGGAAATCAAGAAGCCACGCGATTTTGCTTTTTTTCGTGGGGGATGACCCTAGTCTTTGCTGTAAATATACATTATTGTATAAATTTTATTCGAGAAATTTGATTTTAGTCTCATATGCCCTTTCAGATGATACCATACACTTCATTTTTCGTATGGGGGAACCTTTTTATACGGTGTTACAATTACATTATCTCTTATGAAATCTAAAGGTCACTATGGAAAATTCTGGTTATTTTATAAATGAGGAATTTTAATTTGGACTCAAAAAATATCCTCTTTCCGATGGTACTACACACATAATTTCATATCATTTCAATTTGATTTCAAATTATTCACAGGAATATGTACTTTCAGATACTATAAATTTAATTATTTGTTTGGGGGCAAGACCCATTTATGCGATATTATACATTCCCCTATAAGATTATGGTCAATTTTTCAGTGCGCGTTTTCATTTTGGTCTCAAATTACTCACAGAAATATGTACTTTCATATGATACTACATACTTAATTATTTGTTTGAGAGATATCAATTTATGCGATATTATAAAAACTGACTATAATATTTTAGGGGGCGCATAATGAAAAAAGAAAAATTACAGGTAAATTTAAAATAATTAGAAATTTTAAATTTCATTACGTGAATCACGTCGACATTATTATTAATTTATTATAATGAAACGAGTACTGTTGTATTAAGCTATTTTTTGCTATTGTTTTGTGTGATTTCCCAGATAATGGCACTTTATCTTCGAAAATTAACCTTATAGCCTTATAGCCAGTTCCGAATATCTCCGAATTATCGCAGATTACAAGAAAATCGCAAAAAATGCGGACATGCACATTTGTATTATGTATTTCTTAACAATATTTACATGTGACGTAAAAGTGCCACACTCTTCTAGTATCCGAGAAAACCGAACATTTATGTCGCTTTATAGACATTCAATGTAAAATTATAAACATTGACAGGCATCACAGGCCGCGAAGTATTCGCATTATTCGCGGACATGTACAATTGCATTGATCTGAGTAATCCAAGTAGCATATGTAAATCACAGGTGCTATACTCAAAAACAACTACCGGAAGAAACACAAACAAACCTTTGTAGCTAGAAAGTTGTTTCGAGAAATTTGAAGTATTCACGTAAAGAAATGCACCCTGTATATGCGAGTATATTTTAGGATTCCAAATATACAACTGTAAACTAAAATATGTCGAAAAATAGACAACATTTCACAAACTGTTTTACTGGATGAATATCAAGCCTTAATAATGCATGTCAATTCACAGAGTTTTCTGTACGATACGTTTCAACAAGTCTTATCTTCTGGTACCTGTTACGAAGGTTACGCAGACCTGATTTACAGTCACAATTATACTACATTGCAAAATATTTATCAAATATACATGTACCTGTTTAATTATATTACAAAGGATGCATGGGCTGACGAAGCAGGAGTTCTGCACATGGATCAACAGCAAAATATACTCGGCTATCATATGAAACAACGAGGCGACGTATTAAAATTTACTTTCCATCGTAAATTTGACACTTGCGATCACAATGATTATGTTATTCAAGATGGTACCACGCATATCGTATGGTCCAAAGGTCCTGATGTAGTCCATCACTTACGTGGTCTCAATGTAAGTACCACTGATTCGGGAATGGTGCGTACTCAACTTTTGAAGAACCTTGATGTTCCAATTGATCCTCCTGAAGTGGATAGATTGGAAATTCGAGTTAACAAAATAAACGTCCCCAGCTTAGACACAACCTACTGGTGCAAAGTGTTCAAACTGCCTCCGAAATTCAAAGAGAAACATCACATTTTCCAGTATGAAGCAGTAATTGAAGAAAGGAATCAAGGCCTAGTTCATCATATGGAAGTATTTCATTGCATTGCGTCCAATAAAGAAATAATCCCCGAATATTCAGGATCATGTTTTGCACCAGAGAGACCAAAAACGACACAGGTTTGCAAACGTGTTCTGGCTGCTTGGGCAATGGGAGCCAAAGGTTTTGCTTATCCTGAAGAAGCGGCACTTCCCGTTGGTGGGCCTGATTTCAATCCGTATATAATGCTTGAGGTACATTATAATAATCCTCAAAAGCATACAGGACTAGTAGATAGTTCTGGTATACGTTTTTATGTTTCCTCCAAATTACGCGAAATGGACGCAGGGGTAATTGAACTAGGTCTGGAATATACGGACAAAATGGCAATCCCTCCGAGACTGGAATCGTTTTCATTGAGCGGTTATTGTGTTGCCGAATGTACATCGATCGTAAGTGCTGAGCTCATTTTAATGTTCACATAAATGCAGCTCATCCAATTTTCTAGAGTATTCCTCCGAGTGGCATAACAATATTTGGTTCGCAATTACATACTCATCTTACTGGAATACGAGTGAGAACCCGTCACGTCCGTAATGGAGTGGAACTTGCTGAGATTAATCGTGATGATCATTACAGTACTCATTTTCAAGAAATAAGGAGACTGAAGCGACCTGCAATCGTTCTGCCAGTGAGTATTTAATAGCATGTAAATGCTTACTTAAAAGCTAATCAAAAATAACGATTTATTTAAGGGTGACGCCTTAATAACAACCTGCGATTACAAGACCACGTCAAGGTCTAATATTACTCTAGGCGGTTTTGCAATTAGCGATGAAATGTGTGTTAATTACATTCACTACTTTCCTGCTATCGATCTGGAGGTGTGCAAGAGTTCCATAAGCAATGATGCTCTGAAAACTTATTTTCAATATATGCACGAGTAAGTTTTAATTAGTTCTCATTTCAATGAAATTGTTTATAACATTTTTAGGTGGGAAAGTCAGGACGTTCCTGTAACAAACGGAATTTCTCAAAACTACGCTTCCATAAAGTGGAACAGAATGAGGGTGGAATTGTTAAAAGACGTATATCTCGAAGCACCACTTAGTATGCAGTGCAATATGTCGAGTGGAGATCGTTTTCCTGGATACTGGGAAAACACACCACGCACAACAATTTTGAAACCACTACCGCCACCGCAACGCAAATGTTTTAAAGATGTCTCTGATAATTAAAGTATAAACTTATCGAAAACTTAGTGCGCCCATTTCTTTTTACATATGGTTTTTTACATTTGGGAAGTGCAAATATTTCAGGATCGCATATGCAAAAAAAGTAAATAAGTACAAAAACATATAATTGTTCAATTCAAATAAAATCCTTCGGAACAAATGTTGACGAATGCGCCCAACCTCACAGCATGGTTTGCAGCCAATATTCTCAACTGTCTCAGCCCAGCTGAGATTTATTTCTGAACCTGAAACCATGTGGAACACACGATGTAGTCAGTGTGTCGCATAAACGTAAGCGCAAAAGCAGTTGTTTCCAGAAGAACACCGAAATGACATTTTCCATATTTCTTGTTTTGCGCTTTTGCAACGTGCTTATAATATCATAAACCTTTGGCGCACACGTAGACAAACTAAATCCATATTCAATCAAATATGTATAACTGTTTACGAGGTAAAATAAATGTGAATAAAATGTCGCCAAATTGTAATGCTGAAAACATTGAAAACCATTTATTTTATTACATCTAGTAATTATTTATATAATTTACAAATACATGAAAACTTCCTTAAAAATACCTATCATATATTTTTTACATGTTAAAGTATTTTTCTATACACTACTTAACGCCTAATTTAACCCAAAAATAAAGCCGCGAGTTACAGCAAAAAATTAACCGTAAACTGTGTATATGAAAAAGCAAAAACAACATTTTCCATTAAGAAAAATAAAAATCAAGTCTCGATTCTGACAAATCGTATATAATTCATTTTGTGATTCAACGATTTTTAATTTGCTCGTTTAATTGATTAATAAATTCATCTTGTATCAACGTTTTGCATGTTTTATTTATGCACGCAGATAAATAATGTTGCTCGCCGACAGCATTCGCAGCGACAATCACTCGGCCATGTCCCCGTCTGCCTGCACTGGCGGCGCCTTTTGGACAAAGCATGATCGAGCTACGGACTCAAACAATCTGAAAGGCAAATTTAAGTTGCTATTAACCACCTTTACCTACACGTCGACTTGAATAATTTATATGCAGTGAACGCAATGGGACGACAATTTCATAATAAAATCATACTCACTTATCAATTTCATTTGCACAATGAACAAACTCATGAGTCCAAAACTTATACGTCGGGTTCTTGATTAGTTCTATGAACGTAATCAAGAGTCCCCAGGGGTGCGGCCTGTTGACGATAAGGCGTTCAAGTAGAACACGTGTTATCTGCTCTTGAATTGCTTCCGTATTCGCCTGCTCGAAGAGATGTAGCAGCGTGCAGGAGAAGTAGTGCGTATGGCTGTTGGGATACCGCAACTGGTTAGCAATAGCATTCAAAAATAAAAACCGTCCTTCGGTATCCAGATCCACGGCTAGATTCTGGAAAATGTCCATATGTGCGCTGTGCGCTATCGTCGTCATGTTCGGCGTTAGATTCTTCCCGCGAATATAAGAGATTGCCTGTGTTCCGACGTACAATACGAGTGCGTTCATTAGCGGAATGTTATATCTCATGCCGGGTTCATTAGACACCTGCAGATTACTTCGTAATTCGGACAAAAACGTTACTGGCGTACGTAGCTTTAAATACGAGTCCAGATCCTTTTTGAAAGAAGCAGGTGTGATCATAGACGCAAAATTTGTAAGTACGCGAGGCCCGAATGCAATCTCTTGCAGCACATCGACTTTCAGATTGGGTGTGAATGGATCAGGCAGGCGCATATTGCGCGGGAACGCGGAGAGTATCAAGTTACGCATCTGTATGCAATTTGGTGGAATAACGTCGCAGAACCCATAATGATAATCGCACAAGAACTCCGGAAAATCGTGAAGTAAGACAAGAAGAACTCGAAGTGTGCCTTTGTAGATCATTGTCACCGGTTTTGCGAGTTCTGCATTTCGTAGAAACGGTGAGAGGTATTTAAAGAGATCGATAAGAAGCTGGGCATACATCGCCCATCCTTTTTGTTGCGGTGTTGCAGCCAACATGCGGCCCATAAACACGCGATTCGAAACCAATTCCAACCAGGCATAGCAAAATCCAGCCGCCTTCGCCGGTCGCAATATATGCAACGTGTGACAGTAGGCAGTCAGCACATGGAAGTTAATTGCTTCAAGCACTGGTTCCAAAGAATTCAATTCCACAAAAAGCATGATAAAGATTCGGTGGTATGGAAATTGCTGAAAATCAGTGCCGCGTTGTTCGTGATCTTGAAGAAGACAGCCGGCAACAATTCCCAACACCTTATTGAGCAAATGGATCTTTGTTGTGGTATTGTTGGAATCCCCTGAATGTTTAACGAGCAACGCAACGAGCCGCACAAATGCATCGAGTGTATTGAAACATTTAGCACGAATATGCGAGTTGGTAAGTGGCTGGTCGCTTATATTCCGATAGACAATTTCCACGCACATCTGCGTCGATAAGCGGAAGAAGCGTGTGATGAGATCATCCGTCTTTAAAATTCCTTGCAAATTCATCTGATGCACAAACAGGCTGAATGCTTTCGTGGAGTCGCGACCAGTAGGCTGCGCGTTGTAGATATTGATCCAATCTCGAATCAAGTATTCGGTCTTATCCATGAGGCCAGGTGGATCCTCAAAGTTGGGTGCACGAACTTGCAGGATACCATTGTGTATCTGCACAACTGGTCCGCCTCCTCGATCGCCCATAATGGACTGATCATGTTGCTGGCGCAACATCTCCAACACAGCAGAGAGTGCATCTGGCGGGGGCCGTAAATGTGAATTGATCTTGATCATCATTTCTATGGTGTTGCCAAAATCTGCTTCGTTGACAAACTGGTTGGATCGATCATCAACTAACAAACTCTGTACGAGGACGGTTGCGAGAGTAACCGCTCGATAATTGGGACCATTCTCCATACATTGTGCCAATGCAAGATCGAAGGTGGGCATGTTGACCAGGCCAGAGCGAATTAAAACTTCTACAGCAACTTCGTTGAATCTTATATCATCGCGGAAGTCCACCAATTGTCGTGTTACTGTCTTATTTACCCACTGTAAGCCATACGCACGCGGATCTTGCAATGATTTTAAAATACGCACAATGATTTCCTTGTATTTGTTATTTACCGGATCACTATTCGGCGATGCAGCCTCCTGGAGTGATTCGACACACTGGAAGAAAGCATGAAATACTAGTAGAAAATATATTCAGCAATAAATTCACTTCAAAGAAGAGTCCCTACCTTTTGAATAGTTGCGATTGAAGCACCAATCTCGCGATTATGCATTGAAAACATCAAGCATTCTCGAATTAACACCATGCAGTCGTACATGGTCGCATAGGCGCCCTGTCCATTCGTCAATTGAATGAATTGATCCGCGTCTAAAGCCAATTTCTCATAAAGTGAAACCAAATCATCGTTCTGGGATAATTGGAACGAAGTGGTGGTGTGCGTGGGCGGCTGTTGTTCCATGACCACCGTTGGCTTCGGGATGAAGAGAGCACTGTCGCGTTCCGTCAATGGCAAAAAACCGGGTATGTTGCGGGCAAATTCTTCATACACTGACATTTGCGAAGGACTAATGCCACCGACTTTGAGCCGTATCTGTTCGGGCATACGCTCAGCTTGGTACGTTAGAGCCACAGCGTCGCAATAACGCCTAAATTAACAAATTAAAAAATAAACACATACAATGAATTAAAATCATTTGCGCAATACTAGTGTATTGATACAAAAACAAATGAACATGAATACAATGCACAGCAATCTTGGATGCAAAAATGCAAAGATTGGGATTGTCACCGAAAAACAATCGGGTACAACAAAAGGATCCAAACAATTCAACTCACCTTCCTTCCTGCCTAGCGATTTTCCGCAATTCAAACTCAGTGATGAGACGTTTGTCCATTTCCGGTATCGCCTTCTCAATGGCTGTTTTCTGAATCAAAGCACACGCGAATTCCATGTTGTCTTGTGCAATAATATTGGCGGCTTGGTCGATCATATCGCGTTGCTGTGCGTTTGGCGAAGCAAACGCAGATTTAATGGCTAGTTTGAACTGTGTGTTGAGAGATGTGAGCAACTGATCACGGCAGGTGATCATAGCCATGCCCGCAGTCAGATTGCGCACCATGTAGTGAGACGCAGAACGCATCCGATTCTCATCCGGATCCATCGCAAAATCTTTGCGTATAATGTGCTCACACGTTTGCAATGCGATTTTAATTGATCGATCCACGACCGGCGCAATCCAATCGTGCACGGCACGATCTATTGCGGTTTTCACAACGCTCTTCAGTTGTGGCTGCGTCTGGAAGAGTAATATTGCCGGACTAATGGTGATGTGTGATTGGAAGGTGGCGTTGTTCGAGAGCTGAATGTCCATGTAGCTGAAGCGAGGCTCTGGTGCGGATACGTTAGAAGTTGGAGTCGTGCTGTTGTTCTGCGGCACGGGAGGTGTGTTCGCAGCTTGCACAGACACTTGATTCAATTCCGGTTCATTCATGACCGATTGTATGCTCAGCTGTGCATTTAGTTGTTGGTTAACATCCTTCTTCATTGACTGAGTACGCAACTGGAATTTGAGTTTTCTCAAAACGTCGGGATCTTTGAGTATATTCGTCGGTTTTAGATTCGTGATTTCGATGTCCAGCGTCTTGCAGAGCACCTCAATCTCAAACTTTAAGTTAAGCTTGAGGTCTGGCTCCTGATGCATTTCAGCCAGAACGTTCATTATAGCGATTGTCCATGGGTTTGGTGCCTTAAACGCTTTACTCTTAGCACACGATTCCAAAATTTTAGCTATAAATGGAACTATATAGAGTAACTCTTGTTGTCCTTTATGATACGCCTCAATCAATAGACTCTTCAAGTCGATGTCGATCAAGAGAATGGGCTTATTGCGACCTAAAGTCATCATGCCCAACCAATGGCCGAGATTTTTAAGTAGAGATCTGTCAGAAAAATTGTCGATAACTTTGTCTGAACGCAGCAACACCTTAATGTTTCGGAAGGTTTCCTTCGTTACCATTCTATTCACCTCCGGCACTTTTAGCACGTCGAGGAAGTTTGAATACAGCTGGTGGAAATTCAACTCGATAGAAGCCCGCTTCATAACGAGGTATTGTGAGATCCACGCCCAATACTCGTCAGACACAATCTCCCGCAACTCGTCGCACTTTTTCTGTAGATTTAGTTGACTCAGGTTATTGAAAATGAATGCAATTTTATCCTGTAATTGTTCTGGTGGTGACATAATTTCTTCCTTCTCCGTTGCCACCAGCAGGGTGTCAATGTTGGTGGCATTTGCAATGGAAGGACGACTGCCCAGCGTTGCAGAACTGGTGCTAACTTTGCCCGGAGTCGATGCAGCAGCTGTTGAAGATTTATACGGCTGCACGCCAATCTGGGAAGTGAGCACCATGGAGTTGGGCAAAACAGGGCCTTGTGGTTTGCTGGGCGGTTCTGCACTTTGTAATCCATACTCAACATACTCAATGAGATGTGGCGGAAAATCGGCGAAATGTGGTATGGCACGCACATGCTCGCAATACTTGTGGTATTCCTTCAGCCGAGTTTTGAAACGATCTAAAGCAGCTATGCCAAAATAATACATTTTCGAACCATCAGGTTTCCGTAATGCGTCCAGTACAAAGCGCAACGCCAATCCAAGAGCCATATAACTGGTGACAAGACCGCGTTCGATAATGCCACCAAAAAGCTGTGCAGTGATGTGCAACTCCTTGTCTGGATATTGTGGAAAGAACTTGTATTCCTCAAACAGATTGCGCAGCATACAATGGAATACCTAAAACAATTACAAAGCAGATAGATTTCAAATTCACAATAATTCAATTTTAATTGGGGACAATTTCATTCGAAATCGTAAAAGCACAGAATTATGGATGCAGTAATAAAGTGGTTTTTAAAGGTCAAAATTAGATATTCGCGTAGTGTGTGGCGTATATAGCAGAGAACAATCGGTTGGAAATATATTTCACGGAAACGAAATTCCTCTTCAAATGAATATAAGGTAGAATCGCGAATAATCATCAGAACTTTTAAAATCTTTAAATCGTTAAGAAAGACTTTTGTGTGTTTTGTGTTGTTTGCCACAACATCTAAAGTTTATTCAAAATTAGTTTATGTATATTTTGCCTAATATCGATGCCCATCACATCGCCTTCATTGAGCAGATTGATTGTGTAACAAACGGACAAAAAGTGGAAAATATGCTTTCTTTAGGTCAGTGATTCTCTACATTTCACATACTTCATACGTTTAATGCACAAATAAGTTCTTATTTTTAAGAAATGAGGTCCACGACAGATGATGTCGACATACAATAAATAATTATTGTATTATGTTAAAAAGTAAGTTTATTTAATTTTGAACTTACCTCCCGTTCTCTCTTCAACGGTGATTCCTGAAACCTCTTCAACATTTCCAGAACTTCGTCGATTGATAATGTGGGATGAGGCGGATGGTTGTAGATGCGTTGAAAATAACTATTTGCTTCATCTTCGATGTCCTTAGAAACATTGGGAGCTATTTCAGGGAAGAGGGTGCTGTCCGGCATTCCCGCTTTTTGCATACCAGCTGCTGGATTCGGCCCAGCCATCCGACCAAGGGGCATATTCGAGACCAACGACGCACCCGTGCCTACCGGCCCTTGATGCGGTGGCATGGGCATTATCGGGAATGGACTGTTGGAAGGTCCGGCGAGAATGCGATTGGGTGAACCTGGCGACGGGACCAAAGGGCCCAATCCGCCTTGGAGGGTAAATGCAGAGTTTGTTTGCCCTGCCAGCGTCATATTGGCCAGCGATGAACTAATCGAAGAAATGCCTTCGGCCGTTGTGGAATTGAACAAAGGCCCGGCAATGCTAGACGGATTGAATCCATCCATGCCACGATGAGGACGCAAGAGTGTAGCCTGTTGTGCTTGCTGTTGCTGTCGATTGCTGAGTAAAATTTGGTAGCTGGACGCAATTGATGTGATCGCATCGTGACATTCCGGGCTTAAGTTAATTAACTGCGTGTTTCGCAAACAGATAACGATTGTGCTCAAGGTTTCGGTCGGCAGCATGTTCGATTTTAATGCATCGTCGCTCTTGCCCAGTATCTGTGGGCATCTTCGATGCAGGAATTTTATACAAGCTGACACGAAATTCTCTCCATGTTCCCGAATCTTATCCTGCAGCCATTTTTCGAGTTTCAAATATTCCCTACGAGATGCTAAACAGGCCAAGTCGATGATGAATGGATACGACTGTACATTTAAAAGCATGGACAGTGCTTTCAAATCCTGAGCAACATCCAAAATACGCGATAATCTCGCCTGATCTCCATCGCCACGTGCGTACCACTCTGCCATCGCATGCATGATTGCTGGCTTGGTGTTACCGTTCTGAGAGTGCCAAGCATGGTGCAGAATGATGGCAGAATTCGCATGATTACCCAAGAAGACTGGAAACAGTACCGTGAGTAATTCTTGTCGTAGCATATTCGGCGGTCCTTGAATATTAAGTAACGCAAGAATAAGAACATCCGGACAATTTTGAATCGGAAACTTAAACAAATCTTGAACTTGTGAATAGCAGCCACATTCGGCGATCGAGAGCAAAACCTCAACCAAATTCATCGATCGCCATGTTGCTAACTCTTTACTGTCCTGCTCAGGTGGTGTTTTGAGCACATCAACAGGCACCAATGAACACGGATGATCCGAAAATGAAAATACGTCGGGATTTTTCAGTATCTGTTGCAGCAGACTCAATTGGCCCTCGATGTTAACCCAGCGTCTGTAGAAGTGCTCTACGGGGAATGCTTCACTTCGAAATCCAGCCGCTTGCAGGCCCAACCGAAGCACACTGATTAAAAACAACAGGCTCTGTCTGTCTTTGATGAGAAAATCTGGCTGAT
>WSZQ02000001.1:1991672-2002270 GCA_019419845.2 Weissflogia rhopalogaster | reverse complement strand
CGCTTGCAGGCCCAACCGAAGCACACTGATTAAAAACAACAGGCTCTGTCTGTCTTTGATGAGAAAATCTGGCTGATCCAGTTCGAACATGACATTGCTCCAAGAGAGATTCTGAACCGTCTCCATGAGCGCCTGAACAAACACTTCAGCATTCCACGTCGTACATCGGCCATCACCAGCTTTGCTGAACGAGCCGGGCGTCTGAATGTTTAACGACTCGTCTAATCCGTTGATCGTCCGGCACATGACGATGAGAATTTTCGCAACCTGCGCCGGGGTAATGTCGTTGCGATTCAACTTGAGCAGATACGTGCGACATTCTTCGTGAGACGCCGTGAAACCGTAGCCGAGTTCTTTGATGAGATCAGCCATTGTGCACTCCATGATGCCGCCTGCTAAGCCCGGGCCCTCGCCGGACATCTCCGGCGCGAGCTCGCTATCCTCCGAGTAGACCAATGGCGCTAATACCACGGGCACGCGGTCTTTGGGGAAATCTCGCTGGAGCGAGTGGAGGAACGCCGTCTGCAGCTCCGGCGAAACGCCAAGCTCTCGCGGCGAACTCAGCACCGCCGCAAGAATAAAGTGCAATACCTCCGGTGTCGTTTCGTGGAGCCCACCCTCGTGCTGACTTCCGCTGCCCTCGGTGTCAACGTAGGATTTTAGGAGTTGCGGTACGATGCTGCGCAAGTACGTTTGACTATATGCGACAACTTCGGGTATCTTCGAATGGAGCAAGGCAAGTGCAAATACCACCTCCTGTACAGCTGATAGTCTCAGGGTTTTGCACAATTGCGGGAAAAGTTGGGCTCCAAGTTTAGGGCTCTGAATATATACGATTCAATTAAAACAACGTAAAAAAAAACAACAGATGCAATTAGGATTTACCTTGTAGGAATTTAGAGAACTGTCGGTAATGTAACAAATGGATGAGACCAGTGATGGCTTGTTGAGCAAAGATGAACAACAGTCAAGTAGAACCTGGTTATGGATTGTGGGCGCATGAAAGAGGCATTGCAGCAAGTGTCTGTCAGCTTCTAATCCATGCAGGCTCACCAACTGCAGAACAAAACAAGATTACATAAATACACAGAGTTGGTTGCACGTTTGGAATTTCGTCAACGTGTGAAACAGCATTACAGCCGGCGCATGTACGTTTACAAATTTACATAAAAACTAAAACCTTTGTCGAGCTGGAAGCCTGTATTGCTCCGGTTTTTCATTCTTGTGCAACACCGTGCTACATCGCACTGTGATCCTCTATCATCACACAAAAAGTAATCAGCACACGAGCAATGATGCTGTACACTATATGAACCTCTGATCGTAATCCCTTGCGCTATTCCTGCGCGATTATTTATGACAAACAATAAGTGTCACCTGAGAATGAAAGCAGTCTGATAGAAGGCAACCCGACCAATAAAAACAACCTCCAACATACGAATAACGCCGCGTTGCCAAAATTCCAACAAACAAAATGTCTAACAAAAAATAAAAGTTTAAACTCCCATGTGCAACAAGCACACTACGCAATGAATATTGATAAATGAGTGCAAACCGAAACTGTATCGATGGCATAATTATTGCACATTCACGCCTGCGATATTGCACGGTGCCCACCTATCTACTCACTTTCTCTGGCGACAACGAAACGCGTTGGCCTACATGTTGAAGACTTGATCACTCGCACCGGGGTGAAATGAACTAGAGATACTAAATTGCACACTACACCGCGCACCACCGCGTCCAAAAAGCGAGCACCGTTGTTTGTTGTCACGAGCCGTTCCGTGCACTCTCTTTGCCTATCTGCCCATCTGATAATCGGCTGCTGGCAACGCTGGCTTATTCGCATTGTCGGAAATGAAACAATATGGCCGACAGTGCATTTGTCAGGCGGGACGAAGGCTCTGCGGCGCGCGGATGGATGAAAGCCGTGGGGCGCGCGCGCACTACCGCCACCGCCGCTCGACTCACCTTCTGCAGCTCTGCGACGACCTGCCGATGATTTCGCTTGTCGATCGACGCAACCAAATAACTGATCTGTGACAAAGTAAAAGACAACGAGTCCAGGTTCATAGTTCCATGAACGCGGCCTCGAAAGCTTCAAATACGCTTGAAGCTTTCTCAGGTATCCACGGTTCTTTTATCCAAAAAGTATTGTCTGTGTACGGGCAAATCGAATCACAATGGTCCAAGACCATCATCGAATCGTTCATGAACTTGCACGCACAACACTTCGGATATACGGATCCGCACGCTTTTTATCGCTACGCGACGAACATCGTCATCGGCCCGCTGTTGGCGATCCGAGCGTACACCACTAGGCCGCGTATAGCCGTACACATGCACACAAATAATAATACTGGCCGGATCCTCTTGCGCTGCGCGCACGTCAAAAACGCGACGGTTTTACGCCGTTGCCGTTGATCTCGACGGTGCCACTGTGCTGGTTCGGTTGGTTGTCGCCGTTATCACTCTTATTTCACGCTTCGAGGTCCGCTTTCCCACTCTACGTCAACTTATACTTCGTTTACGTTGCAAACGGCTCGCTTATAAAGTATTTTTCATCCCAAATTTTACTGACGCAAATTTCGTGTTTTTTTTTGTACTTTTTTTTGTAATGCGATGATTCTGAGTCTAATTTTGTTTCTGGCAATGACACGATGTACTGTCAATAGCTTTGCCCATTGTTGATGTAAATCTTGGATTACTACGACATAGTTATTTAATGGAGTGTATAAGTAGTTATTCACCACACACTTCAAATACGGCTATATTCTTATTCGTAATCAAAGAAATATGAATATTTATTATACTACCACACTTAGAATAATTAGGCCTATACCCAAATGGCATAAAGCGTATGTTATATTACTCAGTTTACAAATTCATTTTACGTGCATCTTACGGTGTATTATCATCAGCAAAGAAAGAAAATAATTTGTTCAATTAAGGGCCTATGAAGTTGCCTATCCTAAAACTATATGTTATAAAATAAATGACCCTAAGCCGATATCGTTGCATTGTAGTACACTTGTGTGATGTAGTCTGGAATTTATCTCGTTTTGGTCAATATCCATATATCACGATGCCCTCGGAATTAATTTGTTCCATGCTGTAGTTGTATCGTTGTGGAATTTAGCCCTAGATTACACATGCTCCTCTAAAAAGAGTGAACGGAGCATGGTGAGCGTGGTAACAGTCGAATTATTGGTATTCCCCTTTATGTGTCTTACTTTGAAAGTTAAGGACAATTTGACAAATGTATTTACTTATCAGGGGAGTGTCTTAATTGTCCGGCAATTGATTAACATTATTTGTTCGTGTAGTACATATATAGAAATAATTTGTGTTAAGAGGACCGTATTCGAGCGGTAACTCGTAGCGGCAAATTGTGGAACTAAAACGTGAAATTCAAGCTTTGTTCTAAATATATTTTAGAAATCTAATCTGCATGTTATCGAATCGATTCCTCATTAAATATAGTTTGTTTTGATATTCACATTTACGTTGGGTTATTATTGAGATATATATTGTGAAGAAAACATTTTTTCCAAAAAATGTCGAGTTTTAGGTTTTTCATGTTTTTGTATTTGCCGTACTGCTAGAATTATAAATCAAGCAGCAATCGATTCAGCGTGAAAATATTTTCAAACTCCTGCGACAGTTTTCCATTTGATTACTTAGAACCGTTAATATTTAAAATAATCTTGTACTTTGTGAATGTTTTGGGTGGGTAGACTCTAAAATATAATGTTTTTGTACTTCAAACGATTTGGATATACCTTCATAAATGGACTCAATTTCAACAATATATAACATTTATTCTAGACAATTAATCAGAATGGCTTTAACTAGTTACTCACAAATTTAATTCTCAATCGATTAATATATGATTTACATAGAAAGTATAAAGTATACATAGAAATGAGGAAAATAAAAATAAAAGTGAAATCTTTAGTCAAATGTCATTTACCACATGATCTGTGCCACATTCGTATTGTACTGCGTACTAATTGCGCCAGTTCAAATTATCAAGCCAGCGTGGAGTATCTTTGTTGCGTTTTTGACAATTTTAACAATGCAACGCCGGTTATTAATTAAACACTTTGAAATATTAATCAAATGAATAGTTGATATGTGGAGGGGAGATTTCGGAGCGATAATTGAAGCGCCCTCATCTGGGAGGCGGACTTTTGAGTGAACACTATTTAACATGGAGCTTGACATTCTATTTAGGCATTTTCTTTGGTAACTGTGATATGGTTAGTCTATGGTTTCGATCATTGTCACATTATTTAATTTCCTGCAAATAGAGTTAAAAAGACTAAAAGAACGCTCCATTTTCGACGAAGTCAGTTTGTTTGTTTGAATTATATGTTGAATAATGGACTTTAATTCATCAAATTTAATTGGTAACAAATCATTTTCCGCCCCGGACATTTCGAATACAGGACCGTTATTTCGACGTGTCATCATAGAAGAACAATATTTTCCACATAACCAAAAAACCATACAATGCGTGATGTCTCAAACATACAAGCCCGAATATTCTACAATAGAATCCTCATCGATTGGATCAACCTTTCTGTCGCGAACCCACAGCTGCGATCAGCTACCTTTAATCAAACGTACGTATATATTCAGACATGTATAACTAGAGTAATACTGGTGAATGTAATAATATTTGTGGTAACGGATGTTTATATAAAAAATGTCCTCAGCTGATGCATTGGATGACACGTTCAATTTACCTGTTACTTCGACTTCCACTCCCCTGAGGAATGTATTAATGCCACCAGACTCGCCAATGGATGTTGACCTGACAGCTGAATCATTGAACACAACTATAAAGATAGAACCAAAGACTTCAAACACTCCAAAGCGTAATATTCTTGACCACGTTGATCTTACATTCCAAGGCGGTACTGCAGTTCTGAAGAAAAAAAGAACAAAACATGCTAAATCTAAAAAGTCTCAATCGACTAGTAAACTGAACTCATCCGAAACAAATAATCACACCACAAGTTTGAAACACATGTTTTCAAAATTGAACATTACTTTGTTTGTGGTCATTGTCGTAAGTATTCCAATATATGACAGACTGAACTACATTCGCGAACTTGACTTGGAAGCTTTCGATAGCGACTTAAAAAGTTCCATAATTGGACAGAATCGTGCTATATCACAATTGACGCAGGCTTTAGAAAATTTTAAGAACAGTTCTTCCAAACATGAAATACATCTCATGTCTTTAATTGGCACGACAGGTGTAGGGAAAACACTAAGCGTAAATATCATTAAGCGAAAATTCATGCCTAAGCAAATTATTGATATTGACATTGAAAGTCTGGACGAATCTGCTTATGCGGACTCTTTAAATTTGTATAAAACCGTGCCATATTTATTAATACTTGATAACATTAGATATAAGAACATTCAAAAAGTAATTCATATTTTAAATTCATTGCCAAAGGAAAAGTGGATATTAGTTGTTATTGTATTCAACATTCAAGACACTGAAGATGCAAGAACTTTTTATGTGAATAACGAGCTCTATCACAAAATTCCACATGAATTAAGTGAGTTAGATTTTAAGCTACACACTGTACAATTTGAACAGTTTCATGCTAATTTTATTGAGCGCCATATAGATGGTTTCTCACAAGTTTACTCAAATATTTTATGTACCATTCCAAAGTGGAAAACATTCCTTGCTCAACATGATTTTGACACATTAGGTTTTAAGGGTCTCTTTGAAAAGATGAATGCATATGCTCAATAAATGTTTTTATTAAACAAGTAGATACAAAATAAACCATTCTTATCTTATTTCTTTTTCGATTTTTTCGTTGGTGTTTTGTGATCACTACCAACAGATATTTTATGTTTGTTATCCGTTTCAGCTAAGGGAGCAACACTGAAACCTTCAACATATGGTTTCACCAATTGTAGGACGAATTTCTCATGTTGTATGTTTTTAGTGTCAAGACTCAATCGTACCGTAACTGGGTCAAATGCATGGAAGACGACATTGCCACTGGTTTGGGTTTGTTTCTGAAAAGATAACATTGGGTAAGTCAACTACTGAATTATTGATGCTTGAAACACTAATTGTAATTAATGTAGAATGTGATCTATGTTGATTTCGACGAAATATCTAATTATCAACATCATTCGATCCAGTTCGCTATTGTGATATAGTGAAGAATTAAGGGGTAGCCTCTTTACCGGCAATTACATTATATCTAAGACGCCTTTCATATTGAGTGCGTCGCGACACTTCTACTCAAGACAAAACATTCTAGGACATCCATGACCTCTACACTGTCATATCGTTTTTTTTCATTTCATATCCTACTTTACTTTGGGAAGGTTTGTTATCGTCGAAACGCCTGCAATAGGCTTGAAGCGAACTGGCAACTCTACTACCACCTTTTAAACACTTTTGTTAGACAAGAATAGGCATGGAAACTTGAAATGGATTCCATATTATATATAACCTCGAGAAAGTGCATATGTGCATGATTAAGGAATAATTCGTTTGTGGCGTTTTCCAAAGGTCATTATATCTGAATTCAACTGTAGCTTCTGCACGACGTCGCATATTTTAAAGATAAAGTACAAATGACCTTTTTACATTAAAAGTGCACAATTTCACATAAGAAATCTTTAAAAAATTAAAATGCGATTTTTTTTAAACCATTGAAGTCATATAACATAAATTTCGCCGTGAGGCATCATCAGGTACTAACAATTTACAACGCGTTTCCTTAAATTCTGCACGTTCGAATATTTATACAAAAATATACAATATTGCGGGTGAGGGGAGAGCGCAATAGTAAATCTATTTATAGGATTATATAACCCTTTGGTAGCCAGATGGAGAATTTTTAGGTCGTCAATTGAACTCATGTGGTCACACACACACACACACATCCCTAATCTTCCTCCTCCATTCTTCCCTGGCCTTTCTTCCATCCTCTTATTTCGAGAATCTGTATTGTGTCGTGGTTTACTTAAGGTGTTTTAATTTGCAGCTAATTTTTATGAGAGACGGCCTAAGAATGGTATTTTAACACAAATCATATTTATATACGGTGTGTTATGGAAAAATAGGTGTTCAATTGTAGATTTTTCATCTACCTAATGATTTTTTTAACCATTGTTACGGGCTATTATTTTAATAGTATTTAGCTCTACTCTAAAATTTTCAGTAGAAAGGGGGATATGGGCTAACCTATGGATCAGACAATTGAGAAAAGTTAAGTGGAAATTGGGTGGAAAGAATTGTATGGTATAATAGTGTCGGTTGCGGCGTTTTTCCTGAAGATGAAACATTCTAATTTATTAGACACTTTTTTGCTGGTCAAGTCCATGTAGTTGATAGAATTGTCAACTTCCTTTTCGATAGTGAACTTTAAATGGGGATCGTGCGTGTTTAATAATTGAAGAAATTGATTTAAATGTTTATCTGTTCCTGATCAAATACCGAATTCGTCGTATCTGTCGTATATCGATTTATCTGTACCATTTTATAATGTTCTGAAGAAGAGGATAAGCTGATGCAAATAGTTTTTCTTCGAATGAATCTATAAACATTTCAGCGAGTACGGGAGATATGGGAGAACCCATTGGTAGTCTGGAATGTTGTATGTAGGTTTTGTTGTTAAACTTGAAATAGTTTAACTCAGTGCATATGTCTAGGCATTTGTTTAAAGTCACCAGCATTATTAATATCATTTTGGTCGATTTGCTTGTTAATGATATCAACTTTGTAAACCGGAACTGATGGAAACGAATTTTTAACATCAAAGGACACATACTATTACGCTCTCCGCTCACCCGCAATATTATACCCCCAAACATTTTTGTATAAATATGCGAACGCACTTTGTAAATTGTTACTACCTGATGATGCCTCGCGGAAAAATGCACATCGTACGGAAATAAATCTACATATTTTTTAAAAACTGTGTCGACTCCGTCAATTATACTATTTAAATATATTGTAATATTTAAACAACGCATCCCTAATTTCTTTAGTTTCAACGACATTTTAGTCTGTTCAAACTTTCACGATTGGAGGGCCTTAATAAATAGATTGCACATTTCGCATAAAAAAGAAATACTTTGTTTAACTATAGTACCTGGGTTCGTGGGGGGTGTAATATCGGTTACCCTGAATCCCAGTGTGAATGTAATTTTGACATGGGCGATATTTTAAACATGTATCGATACTGTCACGCGCAACCTTACAGTTTTTATACCAAGAAGTGATATTGAACCTTAAACATTACTTACTTCTTCATCATAAGTGAAATAACTTGACGTCATTCCCTTCTGTGCAATATATAGCGTGACTTCAAGTCCAAACTTCGGAAGTAGAATCTGCAATGCATTCTTCCGCACATATAAAATATACCCTTCTTCGTCTTGAATCTTGCCTTTAAAGAATAGCTGAAAATAAGATATGTTTGTTAGATAATTTCATAAGCAAAGTTTAGTTTTAACATACGTGCGTATTGAAAGCTACTGATGCCCTCCCTGCATATTGCGCCATTCGATTACGATAATTCAAATTCTTGCACAATTCATTAGATCGATGCTTGTCTAACAAATCAGGATAGGTTGCATCCGCCCCCACAGAAACTGCAAGCAATCGATGCACAATTATATCAGCGTAACGACGAATGGGCGATGTGAAATGTGTGTAGAGTGGTACTGCTAGACCATAATGGCAGAATTCCTCTTTCTGAAACATTCCACTCGTAAAGTAAACAGCTTGCAGCATGCATCTTGTAGCGAGAATTCGCAACATAGTGTTTTGGTACGGATTCGTCTCACACACTGCGTTATCTAACGAAATCGCAAGATTCTTTCCAGTTTCAACGTTTATATCAAAGCCCAAATGGTTACCAGCCTTAATCAACGGTTCAAAATTACTGAAAGGTGGTACTGGATGTCTGCGTAGCATTGCGCAATCAGGAAAATCCGCTAATATTTTCTCAGCTACGCTAATATTCGCTAATAGCATAAACTCCTCTACCATGGAGTTGGTATCAAGTAGTTTCTTGACTTCCACATCAATCGGATCATGGGTTTCAGAATCCATATGAATTTTTACCTCCGGTGAGGCGAGTACCAATGCGCCCCGTTCCAATCGCCGCTTCTTCAATATCTTGGCGAGCGCATTCAAATTACGCAGCGATTGCGCAATTGAATGCTGCTGCTTTGCATCGTCGATAATAATCTGTGCCTCTTCGTATGTCATCGCTTTTTTCGACTTTATTATACTTTTATGGAAGCGAACATTGATTATGTTTGCATCCCGATCCATTTCCCAAATACAAGAGAATGCAAATCGTTCTTCGCCGCCACGCAGAGAGCAGAGATTGGAACTCAATAGTTCAGGGACCTAGCAAAAGAACGAATCAATTCAGTCACCTTCAACAGATATTATTGCAAATACATAATTCCATGAATGTGAATATGAGTTCAGAAATGAACACACTAGACGTTCTTTAATAGACTTGGAAGCTGAGTCACGATCTCGAATAAATTGTAAACTACCAAATTTGAGCGAAAGCTTAAAAAGCCATGGCTCGCTTTATATTCAAATATATTTACCATATCAATTCGGTTAGCAACCAAATATACTGTGGTAGCCCTTGATGCTGCTTCCAGATCCAATGCAGTTCCTGGACGAATGAAATGCGACACATCGGCGATGTGTACACCAACTTCTAGTTTGCCATCTGCTATATCTCGGCAATGCAAGGCATCGTCAATATCAGTACATCCTGGTGGATCAACCGAACATATGTCAAGCTCTCTCAAATCAACGCGGGCCAATATATCCTCTTCGGTAATCTTCCAAGGCATTGTGGGCAAGAAACTGAGAACCTCCTCCGAAAATTTGCTATGTGGTACATCGTGCTCCAATAAAATAACTTCGTTCTCGGTTTTTTGATCACCGATTTTCCCAAGTGCTCTTACAAAATGCCCCTGCGAATGAATTTGTATTGATAAAACATTTTAAATTTCATAAATTTATAATGTAGTCATTCTGCGTAATTTAAATGTGGTTCTTCGCCGAATCTTGGAAATACAGAAATATTATTTTCCCCAAAATTATCTTTTTTTTTTAAATTTAATGGTGGAATAATGTGTCAATTTCAAACGAAGTTCTTACGAAATACTAGCCAATCTAACAAAGACATGCATATTGAAATATTTTTATTTTACTTATATATGTTACTTTGACCGGAAAAGGGCTCATTAATAAATACCCTCACCGTAATAGTGGTAAATGAAAATGGGCCAATAAGATTGCGTTCATTAGGAATCAGTGTGAAACGTTCATTTTATTATCCTAGATAAAGTGTGTATTACTTTTCATATGTTAAGTACAAGTAGATTTTATCATCAAACATAAGTATTTTAGATTTTATCGTTAATTTTGCCGGCTTGTCAATCGGCAACACCAAGCATTGTCGCAAGACGTCTGCCCTTCTTATTTTGTGCGTTTCGTATTTTATTTAATAATATTTTTAAATAATTTTCATAATTAATCATTATTTTCCAATATTTTTTATATA
>WSZQ02000001.1:1973286-1988616 GCA_019419845.2 Weissflogia rhopalogaster | reverse complement strand
TAAAATTCTCCAAGCTTCTTTGGAATAACACGTTACGAAGGTCAAATTTTCTCAAATTTCCACAAATTTGAACTCACTAAAAATAATTTTCTGTATGACCCTGTATAATAATATACTGAGTGGTGCAAAGCATTAGTTTCAAGAATTTGAAATTTGTATATTTGTATGTTTCGAATAGTTTTGATGAACAAATAGAAGAAAGTATTGAGAATAAAATATTGAGTTTTTTCAAAAAAAAAAAAATATTTGCGTATTTGTGGATACCATCATTAATCATAAATGATGTGCAAATTATGCGTTTCTTTCAGTTGACGTTTGTGTTTATTTTTATGAAAATTTCCACTGGTTATTTCTTCAGTTTAAAAGTTTGTAATTTCGAAAATTTAATAAATACGTAATAATAAATACTTTAAAAATACTAAACTTGAAGTGAAGACCCTAAAAAATTTTAAGTGTTACCAGAAAACAGTTTATGTATATTTTAATGACACAACTGTCATCGCCGAAAAACATTACAAAAATCCGGTCGTTTCGCACGTTTCGAGCATGCACTTTCCTCCGCACGTTTACTCATTCAGCAGGGGCCCATGGGTGTGAGATGAAATTATGTCCAACACTCGTTCTTCGAGGTTTACTCTCATTTTCTCAGCTTCGCATTTGCTGAATGTGTTTCAGCGCCACAGAGGATAGATTTCAAGAAAACGCGTCTTAAATCGATGTGGCACCGCGTTTGTGTACTGAAATACACAATTCGCTTTACTTTAACATTAATTTTAAAATATTTCTAATAATACTATCAGAATGATTGATACACTGTAAGGAAGATTAACTCTTCTACTTTAATAATCAGTTGTTTGAATTTTAATTCTTTTTTTTTGTATGGAGTTATCAAGGGTTGACTTTACCCTTTGTTAGGGGTATGAAGGGGTTAAATGTGTTTAATAGGATGTATATCAGCATATTTCGCATTTAATTATCTATTAAATGGTGTATAAGCTGTTAATATTTTGATTATGGGCGATCTGTTTTTGGTGGTGTTTATGGGAGAATGCAGTGAACGCCATGTTAATTATCCATAAGCGAATTGCGACTTTGAGTAATTTCGTTCGGCATGAGACAAATGTATGTTGATTTTAAAGCTCGTACGAAGTGAGCGCCACTCACATCGTATTCTCATACGGACGATTTCCATGCAGTCCACTGAGCGCACCCATATTCACTCCTAAAAATGTATTCTATACCTATAAAATCTTAATATCCTCATTACCGAATAATAGTCTATAAAATAAGGAATATGCTGATGTATTCCCAATTGAATACATTTCACTCTTTCATAACAATAATAAAGGCTAAACTCGACCTTTGATAACACTATCTAAAAAAAGAAAGTTTTAAATTCTAGCTACTGATTATTAAAATAGAAGAGATAACCTATCTCCTGATGTATCATTTATTTCGATAGTATTAACATAAATATGGTAAAACTCATAATGAAAACATGCGTTATGCATATTTATTTGCTTTAACACTGCACTGCGTTGATTTATGGCGTGTTTTCTTGAAATTGCCCCAGTGTACATCAACACAGAAGGTAGGAGTTTCGCCCGGCGGCTAATTTTATTTGGTTCATTTTTGGTTGCGCCACCCAGCGCGACGAGACATTATATGCTAATGATGTGCACATTTTTCAGCCTTGCTCAGGATTTCAGCCATTCCAACACGTCGAAAAACGACAAAAGATGTAGACAGACATAGATGAAAACAGAAGCAGCGGCAGTGGTAGAGATTTTCAAAACTCGGGAAAGCCATCATTAGACATAACTGACAAACACACTGAATGATAGTTGAAAGTAGATATTAATTATCTTGAGTATGAAATGAAATACGATGCTAAAATGTTGAAATTCTGGAATTTTGAGATACAAAACTCAAAAACGGCAGAGAAAAACACAAGAAAGATAACAAAATGCACTAGAAAATACACAAAAACATATGAAAATATAACAAAAACACAAGAAACAACTCAAATACACAAGAAAAACACACAAAACACAAGAAATTACACAAAAACACTAGAAAAACAACGCAAAACCCAAGAAAATACTCAAAAAATACAAAAATAAACAAAAACATAAGAAAATAAATGAAAAACACAAAAAGAAGCAAGAAATAATATAAATATACTAGAAAAAAAAAAAAAAAACATGAAAACACAAGAAAAAACCCAAAAACACTAGAAAAATACAAAAAAACACAAGAAAAAACACAAAAATATCTGGAAAAAGTGCAAGAACACAAGAAATAAACTTAGTAACACTAGAAAAAAAACCATAGAACAATTAAAAAAACGCAAAAATAGTATAGCACAAGAAAAAAAAAACACTACAAAAACACAAGGAAAAACAGAAAAATCATGAGAACGAAAGAAAGAAGAACAAATTTGTGTTGTTTAGAATATTTTGTTTATCGTCTTTTACATAATTTACAATTATTACGTAAATGTGTTTTTATTGTTTCATTAACTGCTTCCTCTTGTTTTTCTTTTAAACCTCTGTACAAATGTACACAACGCACAGTCAGTAAAATTGTAAAAATTACAGTACACAAAAAGTACACATAAAGCTTAATATCTTCTCATTTTCATCTCTTTTCACATTTTTTTCCAATATTTTTTTTGTATTGAACTTTTGTTTTAGAGACATAATAACATGGAAACAATTCGTTTTTTGATTTATGTAATTTTACAAACTATAAGTCACACTTAGAAAAGGAACACCCTACAGCAATACAATACAATAATCGGGTAATAAATTATAAATATCTTATATACAATTAATCATCAATTAGTCGATATACATCATTCTCCCGCCGGCTTGCAAAAAACGGTTTGCAACACTTTGTAGACATTAAAAAACAGGTTAGGAAACATTTGGGCGACGCCATCTACCGTCGATTACGCGTACTCGAAGCATAAAATGCAAAAATATCACAATAATATAATCCTATATTACAGGAGAATATATTTCATGTTTTTTCGAAAGTTTTTTTTTGGGTATTTTTTGTTGTTTCTCGTTTAGTAACTTTTTATTTAAAGTTACTTTTTAAGTTACTTTTGTTTTTTTTTAATTATTTCTTGAAAATAAGTTACTTTTTCGAGTTACTATTTTAAGTAACTTTTTTAAGTTACTATTTTCAAGTAACTTTTCAAGTAACTTTTTGAGGCGTTTATTTAAGGTTTTTTAATTACATCTTTTAGAAAGTGACTTTTTAAAAGTTACTATTTTTAAGCAACCTTTTCAAGTTACTATTTTAAGTAACTTTTTTAAGTTACTATTTTTAAGTAACATTTATTTAAGTTACTAAGTTACTTTCACTTTTCAAGTAACCTTGTTCCGTAACTTTAAGAAGTAACTTTTGTAGTAACTTTTGGAGTAACTCTTTAAATAACTTTTTTAAAAGTTTCTATCCGTTGATTCAAAAAAAAAGACAAATTTAATGAACACTGTATCTGTGTTATTTTTTTAGGAGGGACTATGCGGGGATTCCCGTCCCTCGCGTAGACTCGTATCGGGGGAGGAGCGTGGCGGTGGGGCGTACGGCGAATAGCGATGCTGGGCGAGTGGTCGCGCCAATGGGGAGACAGGGGAGGCGCCACTCAGCTGCGCAGAGCCGCCAGCGACGGCGACGGCCAATTGGTGCTGTTGTTGCTGCTGTTGCGCCGCGATGAGGGAGGGACCAAGACACGCCCATTGATTCCACAGCACCCCTGGTGGCACAGCACTGGTTGCTTGGCTACCACTAGCGCCGTAGAGCCCGCCCATTAGAGGGGCGTACGGCCCCGCTGCCGCCGCAGCAGCGTATCGGAGGAACAATTGGGATCTTGCAGCGAGGATTGCTTTCTCCTCCAATGAGAGGTTGTTATTGTGCGTGTCCAGATCGGCAAAGGGGCGGAGCGGTGAGCGCAGATAGTGCTGCTCGGCCAACATCGACTCCATGGTCTCCCTGGAATAGAAACTACTACGGTTAGGATAATTTCGAAATTGTCTTGTTTTTGGAAAAGAGGAGACTTGGCGAGTTGGAGTCAAAGGGGGTTAGTGGCTTACCTTTCAAACTCGGTGAGGCGCGAGGAGTCTCTGAAGCCTTTGGCGAAGGGATTACTGTCAATCTTGAGTTTGGTGATCTGTAATAGCAGAAAAGAACAGAGAGTTAAGTCTTTTATTGAGAGGAAGGTCTGAAGTGGTTATTGTGACTTTATCAGGGGCTTACAATCAATTTATTTAAATTCGTAAAATATTGTAATTAGTAACTCTTGAGGAGAGTCCTCACAATCAATCTCATGATCTTTATGTCAACCGAGGATCGAGGAGAGGAGTGGAGCAGAGAGTAGAGGAAAGGAACAGAGAGAAGAGGACCGGTCAGTAGGGAGCATGTATCATGTTGTTGGACATGTTTTGAAACATCTGATGCTTCGCTTCACATCTTTAGTTTGTGCCTCTATGTTCCTCATGAGTTGATCGTCTTTTTTTGTTCCAGTTGTTTGGTTTACTCTTTCTTAATGTTTTTTTTTGTTCGTCCTTATGGGTGGAACCCCGAAAGTTAGACACCGACCCTGCACGGCGCTTAAAATTTGTTCGTCGGAAATATCAAACTTGGGACACTCAGTCTCAGTTGTCCACTTTGAGGCACTTTATAAGTTATTATACTTATAAAATATTTTTGTAGACAAGTTGGTAGACGTTCTTCCGTGTCGACCTTTCGTCTTGCACTCCTTATTTATTATTTTTTGTTCCTCTATTTCTTGTTCCCTATTTATCGTTCCTCCATTTCTTGTTACTCTATTTCTCGTTTCTCTATTTCTTGTTCCCCTATTTCTTGTACCTCTATTTCTTATTCCTCCATCTCTTTCTTGCTCCTCTATCTTTGCCATGTTCATCTACCTATTTCTTATTCCTTTGTGTTTGCTCTTTAGTTTGTTCCTCTATCTTCCTCTCCATCTTGTTTTTCTTGGTTTGAACCTCTTTTTTCGGTCCTCTTATTTGGATTACTCTTTCTTGATCTTTCGAAAGTACTCGCAAAACCAAAATATGTCTGTTCTCTTGGACTGGATATTTCAAAATAACTCAACTTTGGAAAAGCCAACGTATTATTAATAAAATTCGCGAAAATTTCTTTGGAAAATTGAAAACTTTGCATCGTATAGCCTGGCCCGTCGTTTACAACCATCTATCTGGGCATTCTTCGGGTCTTGCACTCAGAAAGAGATAGAGGAATGAAAAGAGCAACATAGAAAGACAGGAACAGAGAAAGAGAGGAACAAAATAGAAAAGGACCAGAAAGTGATAGTAGAACAAGAAAGAGTGGACCATAAAACAAGAGAATAGAAAAGAGTAGAACAAAAAAAGACTAAAAAAGAGAAAGGATGAGAAAAAGAGAGAAGAACCACATAAAGGCGAGTGCAGGACATTTTCTTGATCTTTTTATTGTTCCACTCTATCCTGTCCTTTTTTGCGATCCACTCTTTCTTGTTCTACCATCATTTTTTGGTTCTTCACTTTTTCATTTCTCTCTTTTTAGGTTCCTCTTTTTTTATTGCTCTCATTTTATGTTCCTCTCCTTTTTTGTTGTTCTCTCTGTTCCTCTAATTTCTTCTTGGTCCTCCAACTCCTTGTTGATCCTCTATCTCTTTCTTGTTCCTCCATCCCTTTTTTTGTTCGTCTATCTCTTTTCTATTCCTTTGCCTTTACTCCCACTGACTTTTCGTCCACCATAAGTCTGTCTCTCTCTTTCTCTGTGTCTATCCTTCTATCATTCCATCCTTTCTTCTCTTAACACTCTCTTCAAAAATGTCTATAACTCTCTCAACCTTCATCAACTCTACCTTCCTCTGTCTATGTCTCTGTCTCTGCCCTTTTTATTTCTAGAAAACACCATATCTATCCATCTGCTTCTCATTCACTCTCTACAACTCCCTATCTTTGAGCTTTGACTTGAGAAGTGAGCTAAAGTGAAAAAGATAAACATTCCAAAACCTGGAATGGCATCATGCAAGCGATCCATCCATCGGCAGCCCTCCAGGGAGTCCTGCATTCCACACATTCCACATCCGATCATCATCGGGTGGCTGTCACTCCCCGCGAGCAGATAATTGGCCCACCCCGGGTGGTTCCCGGGCTATATTTGTTTAGCCTCTCCTTCAGCCTGTCACTCCGGGTACTTCCAGTGATTGACTAACGCCACAACCCGACGATTTCACATTCATACGTATCTATCACCGAGATCTCTTGTCTTGTTTTTCGGCCGAACAATGTTTACTGTCACCCAGGGTGCCTCCCAAGAAAAGATGACTAATTGCCCTCATTAAGACACAATGGAACAATGCTTTTGAGGCCTTCTATATTCCATTTCTTTTAGTTTTATCAAAGATGGAACTTTGTTCAGGTTTGGAGTTCATAGTTTAAAAACTTCCAGAAACGACTTGACACGACTTCTGTTGTTATTTTCTGTGTTTTCTGTGTTGTTAGAAGACACTGCTTAGAAAATATTAGAAATATATTTAGAAAACACTAGTTAGAAGATACTAGAAAGAAGAAGCCAGTTAGAAGATACTAGAAAGAAGAGTTAGAATTGAATAGTTTAAAGACACTAAATTAGAAGAGACCAGTTCGAACCTTCTAGAGAAAAGAGACATACTCAAAAAGTGATTTATCTACAAGAATACGGGAATCCGGCAGCTCATTAGCCGTTTCCCTGTGGCTGTTTCACTGACACGGGTACGTGTAGAAGTGGAAAGCATCGACAAAGTCTCCCGGTGATCCGTCACTCGACGAGCGCATCATGTGTCGCGCCACACACGCGCTTGAAACGTCCTGTCTCATTTAAAAACTATTATTTATGTTCCCTTCGAGCCGTCGCGGTCGCAGAGCTTTTTCCACAGCGATTCACACTCTGGAAATTCCTACCTCTCATTCCGAGGTTCCGAGACGCGGCGCTTCGGCGAGTTAATCGTCTTCACGTCTATTTTTCCCTTCCCCTTGCAAGTCTTTCTTGTACGACGACTCAAGACACCTGAATAGCTTTTCTGCCATTCCAACTTTAAACTTCAAACTTGCAAGAGTTGACGCCAGAATGGCGCCTGAATTCCTGCCGCGTAATCCGAGCTCTTTTTTCGGTTTTCATTCTTCATGACCAAGAATCGGACAGATACGAAAAAATTGAAGACCTCAGCAATAAAGTCGTTTGGTAGCTTGCAATAAAATACCTTCACACATTCGTCCACTAGTATTTCTTTCTCTTTTTGGTTTTTCTCGTCCTCTTTCTTTTTCTTTTTTTCTTTGTGTCTCTTTTTCTCTCTTCTTGGGTTTGGTTCTCTTTGACTCTCGTTCTTTTCTCAATAGCTCTTCCGTCTTACGGTCTTTTCTCTAGGCTTCTTCTCTCTCTCTTTCTCTCTTTCTTTCTTACTGCCTCTCTTCCTCACTTCTCTCTGCATCTTCTCTCTCTCTCTCTCTTGCTCTTTTTATCTCTATCTCTCTCTCTCTGTCCCTCACTCTCTCTCTCTCACTCTCTATCCTTCCCATACTGATTCCTATAAGATCACCATAACTTCATACCTCCTTTGCCATTCCTTGTTCTGTTGCGCCTCATAACTCACAGACCATAGACGACAAAAAACCAAAAAAAAGGGTTTTACGACCGCAAAAACTTGCCGCAACCGCCATCGCCACCGCACTGCACCATACCTAACCCAACCTCTTCTCACACCATTCCGATTGTGAGAAGAAGGCATTCGCCTACATCTGAAGACCTGTCACACTGTTTTCACTGCCGAGGATTTGCCCTCAGGGCGCTTCAAATGAGTTAATAACATTAATAATTCCATCAAAGAGTTGCGTAAACGGGCGCTCGTAAATTTGGACCATCATTTCCAGCCGTTGCAGTCGTTTCATATGTGAAACGGAGGCCGACTTGAAAGAGAACAACATCACGTTGGTTTGCGAGGGCGTTAGGTAAACATTAAATTTGCAAAAAATCGGTAGGCGTTCGATATCCACGATGACGATACAAAATCTCGATGGTCATTATCAACGTGTAGATTTTCATGCCCAAATCGCGGACTTTCATGAAATAAACGCCGACGTCGATTAGAATTCGCATCTTTCAACTGCTCGAATTTTTCCGTTTTTCACTTATGGTATGTTCAATTTGAAAATAACACGCAAAACGTCAAGAAAACAATAAATATATTGTCAAGTCGCAATTATAAACAATTAGATGATTGATCGTTGTTTATTTAGTTTCGAAAATATCCATAATGACATTGAACAATTTAATTTTTTGATATTTTCTCAAAAATTCACAAAAATCTCTATTAAATATAGTACACTTTTTATTTCTTTCATAGTGTCTATAAATGAATATCGGGGTTTCAAAGCTTTATATATTTTATTCTATGAAACTTAGATTTAAGTATACTACACGAAATGAAAGAGCAACTCAAAGAGTTTTATCTGTAAGCTTCAAAATTTTTAATTTGAGGACCAATCGTGATTTGTAGGTGTTTTAGTCTGGAATAACAAAAAACGAAATTGTCCTATGTTGGCGCTTTTCCGTACAATTTCTAAACAGTCGTGGGAGGAATTATTAATTCACGACTTGTTTTCTGCAAGAATTTCGTCGAGGTATATATGAACGACTCTCACACTTTTTCAACACTTTCTTCACTACCTTCTAGAATGAATTCCTACTCTCATTCTTACTAAAATGTCTCTCTGAATGCGATAGAAAGCAGTACTGGCAAGAAAAAACGACTATCCAGCAAAAATCTCTCTGTGCTCTTCAGTTCTCAAAATTTGAAAGGAATTTAAATGGCAAATAAAACGGTTTGAGTTCCTCTTTTCTTTTATGTATTACATATGTTTGTATATTTCATAGTTTAGTTTTTACAAAGGTTCAAAACTCCGATATTCATTTATAAACACCTTATCTTAGCGTTAAAAACATAAAAATATTGAAAACATTGAAAATATCAAAGAAAACTCCGAAAATTAATAAAACTCCCACAATAAAAGCAATTGGCTAGTTATGAATTTTGATATAATGAAAAATAAATAAATTTTTCTTCTAAAAATTTGGACAAATCAAACGAAATTTCAAAAAATGATAAAATCATAAACATACATTTTCAAGGTGTTTATAAATGAATATCGGGGTTTTAACACTCTATAAAATTTATTATATGAAACTTTCAAATATACGTTATACATCAAATGAAAGAGTAACTCAAACAGTTTTATTTACAAACTTAAAAGTTTCCAATATGAGTCGCATTCGTGATCTGTAGGCTTTCTATTCTATAAAAACAGAAAACAAAACAGACCTATTTATGTGAGTTTTCTTACAATTTTCAAAGAGTCATCGGAGAAATTGTTAATTCACGACCGTTTTTCCGCACGAATTTCGTCGGGATATGTTAGAAAAACTATCTCACTCTTTTAACACTTTTTTAGCTACCCCCTGAAGTCGTTCGATAATATCTTTTTATAAAAACACCTCTGAAACAGTGCTGGAAAGCGCTAGAGGCAACATAAAAAAGACTAAGGAACAAAAACTTATCTGCGCCTTGCAATTTGAAAATTCGAAATGAAATAAAGCCATACATAAAACTGTTTGAGTTATTCTTTCTTGTCATGTATGTACCATTTTTCTAAGTGCCATAGTATAAGAACTACAAAGCTTTAATATCCCGATATTCATTTAGAAAAACTTTATTTTCATCTCTAGACCTCAAAAAAAAAAACTTAAAAACGATGAAAATGTCAAAGAAAACCCAGAAAATGATCAAAAATTGTATGTCTACTTGTAATAACATTGCTTCTCTTCACAAATACATCGTAACGAATACGTAATTAAAAATAACAATTAAAATAAATGCGTTTTTCTCCAAAAAAACACACGACGAATATTCGAACGATTGGCACTCGCAATTGATTTGCCAACGAATAACGCTGGGAATTGCCTGTAATTGCTAGTGGAAAGTAGGTAGGCTCGAATTCCATCAACAATTACATAAAACCAACATACGCACTCCTGCCTCTCTGTCTCTTAATACAATAGGTACACTTAAAACAGTAGGCGTTTTGCAGTGCGTTTTACCACACATTGCGTTCGTCTTGCAGGCAGGCACAAACGCAAGCAGCGACATAAACGCGCAAAAACGGCCCTCTTCCTCCTCACTATTCCACAGAAGCCAATTTACAATCGGAACGAATCGGCCCGCCTTGCGCACTTTCAAAGACCACCTTTTGTTTCGCCGAAAGTCCTGCTTCATGGTGTGGCACTAAAATAAATTCCGGCATTACGACGACGCGTGTAACGGCAGTAGCTGCGGCTACAAAACGCAATTTCTTTTGTTCTGTCTGTATTTTTAAGCTATTATTGATGTTTCTGTTGTTGTTATTGTTGATGTTTTTGCAGATGTTATTGATGTTGTTATGGATGTTGTTGATGATGCTGAAGTTGGAGGGGTTGATGTTGTTGGTGCTGTTGTTGGTGTTATTGATGTTGATGCTGTTGTTGATGTTGATGTTGTTGATGTTGGTGTTGTTGATATTTTTAGCATTGATATTGATGTTGGCGTTGTCGGTGTTGTTGATGATGTTGTTGGTGATGTTGATGTAGATGTAGATGTTGATGTTGTTGATGTTGGTGTTGTTGTTGTTGATGGTGTTAATGTTATTGATGTTGATGTTGTTGATACTGATGTTTGTGTTGTTGATGCTGTTGATGTTGATATTGTTGATGTTGATGTTTTTGTTGATGTTATTGATGTTGTTAGCATTGATGCTGATGTTGGCGTTGTTGGTGTTGTTGATGTTGTTGTTGTTGATGTTGATGTTGATGTACACGTTGGTGTTGTTGATGTTGATGTTGTTGATGTTGATATTGTTGATGTTGTTGGTGTTGATGTTGATGTTATTGATATTATTGGTGTTGATGTAGTTGTTGTTGACGTTGTTGTTATTGTTGATATGGATGTTGCTGATGTTGTTGTTGTTTCTGTTATTGTTGACGTTATTTATATTGTTGTTATTGTTGTTGTTGTTGTTGTTGTGGTTGATGTTATCGATGTTGTTATCGATGTTGTTGCTACTATTGTTAATGTTGCTGTAGATGCTGCTGTTGTTGTTTTTATTGTTATTGATGTTGTGTCTGTTGTTGTTATTATTATCAGTACTGTTGTTGTTACTATTCCTATTGCTGTTGTTGATGTTATTGCTGAAGTGTCTGTTTTTGGTGCTGCTATTCTTACTGTAGTAGTAGTTGTTGTTGTTCTTGCTGAAATTGTTACAGTTGTTGTTTTGTTGTTCGTGTTGCTGTTGTTGTTGATGATGTTCTTGATGTTGTTGTGGTTCTTGATGTTATTGATGTTGATATTGTTGTCATGGATGTTGTTGATGTTATTGCTGAATTGGCTGTTGTTGCTGGTGTTGTTGCTAGTTTTACAACTTTTTTTCTCACATATTCAAAATTGATTACACCGAAATCAGTTAAAAATTGTTGAAAAAAAAATTGTCACACTGGCCGCCGCCATTCATTCAGCTATCAGCACATGGTCCTGGGTGGGCCGACATTGTTTTGGCAGGCTGCCAGCGGGTTTTTCGGGCGCATCGTTAGTCGCATTCACACACTCACACATACACAACCACACACACACACGTATATAAACCTCTCCTGGCTGGCGTTAATTGAGAGATTGCCGTTTTGCCGTACGTCGAGCAAATATTTTACGCACCCCGACGCAACGCTTCCAAGCGTTGCAATGCGTTTGTGCAGGAAAATATCGTCGTGCATGATTAAGCACGTTTTCGGTGCACATGTGTGCGAAGCGTAGACTTGCTGCTAAGAAGCTCTATCTGCCTGCCGCCTGCCAGAATGCCTGTGCTGCCTGCTAGCAAGCCGCGAAGTATGCGGTTTTATTTCGTCGGCGTGAAAATTCGTTTTGTCTCCTGTCGGCTATATGCGCGGCGCGTCGTAAATTTTCCTGCTGCGTGTGCTGTACGCGTGTTCGAAATTTATGTCTCATTTAATTCGTTTACGATGCCTCTTCCATTAGAACGGCGGAAAACAAACACGACACATTGATGTTTTCGTAGCAACAATCAATTCTTTTTTGTGTTGACTCGATTTGCTTTCAATGTCATTGTCTTTTTTTTATTTTCAAGTGTCTACATATGAAAAACACTTATTGTGTTTCTATCCTGTTCATTTTTGAAGTTGGCATATGATTTTCCAGAATTTGGTGCGATTTTCATAGTTTCTTTTCATTTTTAGTGAATTTTAACAAAAATTGTCTAAAGGTACTCTTAATCTTTTATTTTGTCAAATGACTATCTACTGTCAAAATATGAGCCATGTCAAATTTGCAAAGATATATTCACATTTCCAATTTTCCCGAAATGGCGCCGAATAGGCGCCAATCGAGTAGCCACAGAGCATTACTCGGAAATCTTACTAATCCATCTTGCTCGAGCGCAAAATTAATTTCAGTCGTTTTTCAACTATATCAATATATAGTTCCCAACGAAAATCGCTTGAATATATAAGTTCATTAAATTTTGTAAAGTCATCTACTGTTAATATAAGCATAAAATCCAAGTTTAACATTTCTTCACATATCTTCCGCAATAGCGCGGTTTGAGCGCCCTCCGAGTACGCACAGAACGTTACTCGGAAACGTTACTAAAACATGCCGTACGACCTTAAACGTAATTTCAGTCGTTTTCATCATTATTATTAGATTTTCTTGAGAAATTTTATCACTTATTTATCATATTTCTACCATTAAAAAAATTAAAGAGAGGAAATGAAGGGAAAAAGAAACATTTTAAACTATATAAAAAAAATTGCAAAAAACTTACCAATTGATTTTGGTACGCCGTAACAGCCGTGAAAACCGTCTCGGGAAACACGAACGTCTTGTATTCCTCGTTCTCCAGGTCGACAATCTGCCCGGTTGCGCCGTCCGGTCGTTTGATCAGATGTATCCGCGGTTGGTACTTGTGCATCGAGTTTAAAACCAGCTGCAATCAAAACCAAACAATGTACGCATTAATGTTTCAATCGCACTCTGGACCAATTCGAATCAGCATCTCTCCCTTAGGTGAGATCCGGTCATCGAGAAGAGCGCAGAATACGTACATGGCCATGCTTGTCCATCTCGTTATTGGTCAGCTTGACCTTCTCGAAGGAGACGACCTGCTTGCGCAGCTGCTCCCCCGAGTACGGCGAGTCCGGATGCGCGTACATCCTGCAGGGGGCGGGCGGATCTGCCTTGCCGGCGACCAGCCACGACGACCGATGATAGGCGTAGCGATAGCGCTTATTGTCGACGGGCACGATGTCCAGCAGGACGGCGTAGCGCTGGTCGGGGCGGATGCCCGTGAAGGAAACGCGCACGGTGGGGAACATTCGTCTGGAATGGAGAAATGCCACAACGACGTCTAGACTTTCTTCTCTTTACAGATATATACTAACTTTAAATCTACTTCCAATACTTCAAAATTCAACTGCAAATCTCTGAGGAACGTTAGAGAAAGATTTAGTTGAAGAAAATCTGAAGAATTTTAGATCAAGAATTAGACGAAACATGTGGCGCCATCTAGTATCCATAATTTAAGAATCGAATTTCTATATTTCTTAATATATAACTAACAATACTTAGGCACGTATTTACATATTGCACCATCTGCAGGTGAAATTGGGAATACAGACATGTGGTGCCATCTAGTGTTGATTACAATTAACAACACTAGATGGCCCCCATTGTCTCATTTCTGTTATCTATTTTCGCAAAACAACAAAATATACTTTATAAACCTATATTTAGTCATAGCGATGAAAATATTCAATATAACTAGGAATATTCAGAGGAAGTTCGAGTTAACACGAAAAAAGCAGTGGCGACATTATGTGTCGATAATTTTGACTAAAACCAGTGGCGCCATCTAATGTTGAAAATAAAATATTCGGAATATTTCATTATTCAATCACTAACATGTACTTTATGCACATATATTTACACTTTATACACATAGTTTTACAGCCAGCATCATCTAATAACATTTTATGGAACTGAAGCATGTGGCGCCATCTAGTGTCGACAATTGTAACCTAAAATATTTTCGTTATACAACCAACTACACCTTACGGGCCTATATTTAGACATACCGAATTACAATATATTCAATTTTTAGAAGCATAATCATAAAGATTAGAGTTAATTGGGTAAATTAAACCAGTGGCGACATCTGAGGATGAAATTTGCAACTGAAACTTGTGTTGCCATCTAGTATCGGTATTAAGAACTATATTTATTTGCCTTAAACAACCACTGTGCAAACTTATTTACGCTTAAAGTTAAGGGTATATTATATATTGTCAACTCTATTGCGCCATCTATTGACAAATTTAAAATATTCATATTTCGTCTCATTTCTTGAGGATGGAGTAGAGAGTTGCCCAATTGAAGGATGTAATTGTAAATTTTTAGTAGTTTTTTTTTGGTATTTTCACAGAAAATGAACGAAACTTGTTTTATGTTAACAGTACGACAGGCGCCATCTAGTGTCACGATATGGAACTAGAAATTTTTATTTCAACTTTAAATTTTCAGCCATCGCGTACAAAATACTCAAAATTTAGAGGAAATATTCGGAGGATTTATGAGGAAAATTGTGGGAAAGTGGTACCCGCGGCGCCATCTATTGTCGACATTTGCAATTAAAAAAAAGATATATAATGCCACATTTAGATATAGGCAACCGAATATCCATCAATAGCACACATATAGCTAAATGTATGCAACCAAACATGGAATTTGGCAATTTTCGGCAAAGTTAACAGGGCAAACGGGCGCGTTTAATGAGCGACCGTGCCGGTTATGATGACGATGGTGATGCATCACAGGAAGCCGTAATTACCGCACATACAAACGCCAGAGCGTTTGCTCTGGTTTGCCTTGCTGCAGGACGCAGCAGCCGCCGCCGCCGCCGCTGCCAAGGTAATAAATACGTTCTTTAGCAGTTGAAGTGCGACCATCACGGCTCATTTGCAATGTCACTCGCTTCGCTGCCTTTGTGGTGGATCCTCCAATTAAATATTCGTGGACGTAGTTGACGGATTTGCGGGGCAGCTGCTAAAAATATTCGTTCCCGGCCGAAACACCCGGTTGAGAGCTGAGAGCCAGGAGCAGGATGAAGATGTGTGTGTGTGTGTGTGTGTGTGTGTGTGTGTGTGTGTGTGTGTGTGTGTGTGTGTGTGTGTGTGTGTGTGTGT
>WSZQ02000001.1:1950609-1965596 GCA_019419845.2 Weissflogia rhopalogaster | reverse complement strand
TGAGAACGAGAATAAACACGTCACCGTGTATCGCATTCCAAAAGGCGATCGTTTTAATGTAAGTTTGTTTTTAATTGTAAGGCATCTGTAGAACGTGGTAGAATTAGGAATTTATTTATTTTATGTATTATCTATGGCAGTCTGTCCTCAACCGCCTTGCGACGCAGTTGATACTAAGTTTGGCAATCTATATAGTGCCCTGTCTTTGTGTGAAATTGTGAGCTCGAGAGTTATTGGTCGGGTTGGTTGAACTTTTCCCTCGCTGGTTGTCTCGCGAATTTCTAAATTATAAAATTCTTCTAACAAATATATAAATTTGACATTTACAACTAGATACATGTATAAACTAAAAACATAAAAATTATAACAATAAAAATGATTAATAACTAGTATTTTTTAAACTATAAATGATGAACATTTGATATAGGCAACACATCATACATATTTGTAACAGAAAAACAAAAACAAACTAAAACGAAGTATCTCTAATTCGCACGTTACTTTTTTTGAGTCAGATGAGTAGTTTTAGCACGATGACAATGTGCGACGGCGGTGGCGTATAGTTCGCGTGTCGAAGGCAAACACAGCATATTAAACCTTGTTGAACATCGTGTGGCGTTGCGAAAACGGCGTTTTAAAAATAGTCGGGGCACGGTCAGCGCGCGGTGCGCTGAATAATCGGCGACGCGCCGCCGCCGCAGCGCGCTTTTCTGACAGCAGGCACACATACAACTCGCCGCCGCCGCAGAGCAGCCGAGCCTGATCAATATAACAACGCCGCGACCGATTCACGAACGGTGGGGTGCTTAAGCGTAGACTTCTCCTGTGTGAGTGTGGTGCGCATGGTGGTGGCGGCTGCAGCGGGTGGCGCAAGTGAGTGAAACCAGTGCGGTTGATTGGCGAACCGTCGACGTCGTCATCGTCCCCCAGGTGCGTGCGGCACTCGTGAAGTGTTTTGTGCATGGGTGATACGGTGCGACGACAATGAAATGCAGCGGTCGTCTCGTGCTCCTCCTGGTCGTCGTCGTGGGTGTGCTGCTGGGCACCGCGTGCGCCGACCTCGGTGATCCATATAAGATTCTTGGGTTGACACGCGCCGCCACCCATGCGCAGATTCGTAAGGCGTATCTGAAGCTCGTTAAGGAATGGTATGTACTTGCGAAGTGCTGCTTATTAGCGCAGGTTAACTGTTGTCACGGAGATATTTATATTCGATGCGTGTGATTTGAAGGCATCCGGACAAGTCGACGGATCCCACGGCACAGACGCGCTTCGTGGAGATCAAGCAGGCGTACGAGCTGCTCAGCGACCCGGACCGACGGTACAAGTACGACCAGAAGGGTATCACCGAAGAGCAGATTCACAATCGCGAGTATTATCATTATACTGCGACTCCTACGCCCTTTGAGGAGCTCTTCCAGAATGGGCATTTTAATTTCCAAGAAAATGATATTACATTCTTTCATAAGTTGTCTATTACTACAAGGTAAGTTTTTTTGCAATAATAGATTATTTTGTATTAAGTTACATATTTAGACTGAATAGAGGTTAGATTAGATAATGTTAGGTTATTGTTCAAACCTAACCTACTAACAATCATCATATTCGTTTGTCTTTTAGGTTATGAATTTAGTTAGCCATAACTTTTTTTAATTTCTAGACAATATGATAAGGTGATACTCCCAAAGAGTGCCCGAACACCATATTTGATCTTCTTTTATACGGATTGGTGCTTCCCATGCCTGCAAACAGCACCATACCTCCGAAAACTAGTCGAATATCTCGAACCGCTCGGGGTACAACTAAATACAGTGCATTCAGCTCGCGAGCCAAATCTCGGCCGGCGTATGAACACCCACAGCCTACCCTGCCTCGTCCTGCTACTGGATGGCAATCCGTACATCTACAAAGACAGTCTGACGAGTGTGCAGCGTATAATTGAGTTCATTCGCCGTAAACTGCCCTACAACCTGGTGCAACGCATCCATGACGGCGAATCCGAGGAGTTCCTAAACGGCTGGGAAGATAATCGTGTGCGTGGACTAATATTTGAGCCACGTGAGAATATTCGCCTTCGTTACTTGATCACAGCTTATCATTTTCGTGACCGAGTTGCTTTCGGGTAAGTTATTGCATAGATTTGTTGATGATTTTAGTAGTTTTAATTGAAAGTTTTATAAGTGTAATGTAGCGTTTAATGTGTTTGTTAAATTTAATAGTTTCGTCGAGTCTGATGATATTCGTGAGCGTTACCAAGTGTCCCGTGAGATGGATACGGTGTTGTTATTCAATGAAAATACAACGCGACCGGTGGCCAGCGTTAGCATGAAGGACATTCCTACAACAACACTGCATCATATCATTTCATCGCATCAGTATCTTGCTTTACCACGTTTGTCTTCACAAGTACGTTTAGATATTTAATGTGAATTTCTTAATTTCTACATAAAATCATCAATGTTTTAGGATGTGTTGGAGTCAATTTGTCCTTGCGAATGGAACAAACCTCGCAAACGCCTCTGTGTTGTACTGGTCACTCAACAGTCCAGTAACCACGATCTTCATCGTCAGGCATTCCGTAGTTATGCGCAGATTGCCCCGTACAGCTCGGAAAAAGTGCGTTTTGCCTATATTTACCACGACAAACAATCTGAGTTCGTCAACTCTTTAATACCAGGTAAATTATTGCTTTAGAAAAGTATTAGAAGAACCTTGAAAACAAAAAATTTTCTTTACGATTTCTATCAGATGGTGAGGATGTAGAACCCATCTTACGCATAGTTATCATTTGGCGCATTGACACCACGCACGTGAAATACGAATGGGTGCGCGACAAATGGGAGTCGGAGGAGAACTTCAACGATACTACCGCAAAGTTGGAGACGACGATTAGCCGTCTGCTGCGTTCATCGGAGGCTCTTACGTACGAGGCGTTCGTTAAGGAACTCTTCGACGAACATGCAAAGGGCATTTTTGGGCGCATCTTCACGAAGCTGATTATAATGACGAGTTCGATGTATGACAGCCTCGACAAGGAGCAGTTGCTGCCGGCGTTATCCATTGTCGGCACGATCGTCTTCATCATCATCCTCGGCTATGTGATGGCGTATCTTGTTAAGCTCGAGGAGGAGAATGTGCAGAAACAATCGGCGAAGATGAACAAGGGGAACAACAACAACGATTCGAGTAGTGTGAGTGGTTCGAGTGGTGTGGCGGCGTATCAGCCCGAGTTGAAACTGCACGAATTACGCGCGGAGAAATACAACGGGCTCGTGCGACTGTTGAAGCCTGGATGTCGTACAATTCTCTTGGTTTTGGACATGCAGTCGAGGCAGACACTCATCCCACCGTTTCATAAAGCTATGTGGCCTTATAGAAAGTACGTACATTTTCTTTACTCTTATATTTTTCAGATGATTTTGTTTTTCATTTAATTTTTAACATTTTTGGTTTGTTGTGAGTGTCAAAATTATCAATACCTTTTACTGGTCGAAAATTATAGAATATGGGCGTAGAAATCGATCATTGACAAAAGTATCGATTTAAATTATCGTTTTTTTTAATATTTATTGATATATCTAATATTTTAAAGTAATTTTGACACCCCTAGTCTTAGAGCAGAGTGTGTTTAGCTTCGAATGGTGTAGTTTTGATCTAATATAACCTAGTCCTTAAGCTTACAATTAGTTGAGTATAGTTAATACTTGCATTTTGAAGATTACCATTTTGTTTGTTTCAGAATGTGAGTGCTTTTCGTATGTTTTTGGTATTTGATTACCTAGCACGTAGATCGTTTTAGTTAAAGCGTTGGTTGTGTTTTACGTTTGTGTTTGCAGGAATAAGACGCTGATGTTTTCGTACATGTTTGTGGAGCGCGGCCTCAGCTGGTATAAGGAGATCCTCGAGTTGTCGCTGCCGGACGGCACCGAGTTGAACATCAATCCGCGTAATTGTGTCGGCACCGTGCTCGCGCTCAACGGCCACCGAAAGTATTTTTGCATGTTTCACGCTAAGCATACGGAACGTCCGAAACGATTAAAGGTACATTAATATAAACATTAAGAATGGTCTTTTTAAATGAATCATGAAATATTACATATTTTCTTAAATAATTTAAAATATTTTCTTATTCTCAGCAGGGAAATGTTAAATCGACGAAATTCGATCGCGATCCAGAGGCAGGACGCTTCCTCGGTTTCGACACCGACTCGTCGGAGTCGGAGACCGACGAGGTGCTACTGCAGGGCAACCTGCTCGACGGCCTGCCCAACTGGCTCGACCGCCTCTTCGAGGGCACCACGCATCGCTACCACATCAACTACTGGCCGGACTTTCCGAACAAATGATCGCGCGCCACGCCGCCAGCGTCGTCGCACCAGCAGCCGCCGCTCGCCGGCTGCAATCTTATGCATTTCCTCGGTTGGCTGCGTCGCGTGCGAGACGCGGCGCACGCGTAGGCGCTCCTCTCCCGACTGGCTCTGGCCCGAAATTATTGCGTGGCGCCGGGGGGGCCGACTGCGCGATTCATCTCAAACGTGACTGATGCTTGAATCGCGCGCGCGCCCCGTGGTTATTCTGACCAAAGATAACCAAACTTAGGGAAAATTTTCACATTTTGCACCCAGGTTCGAGTAATGCGTGCACACACATACATTACATACTCATAGACACCTTCGTACATGCATGCAAACATACACACATACAAAAACACTACAAGAAAACATAAACATATTAATTAATCATTCTGCTTCATTGGCAGACTGGCCATTTCGATATTCTAGTCAAAAAGTGCGTAAAGTAAGCTTAAGTACGAGTAAGTTAAGTTAGGTCAGGAAATTAAACAATCATACATACGTGCATACAGAAGCAAAGACTTTTTTTGATGAATTCAACATTCGTTTTTATTTTTAACACATACTTGTGGCCATCGTTATGTGAATAGTTTTAAAGGAATGTTAGTTAATTTATTTGATCGTATACACCAAACACAGGAAACACACTATGAATTGTATAAAGCCTTATCGAAAACCAATTCGTGTAGGATACTTGCGACGAAGAGCGTTCATTTGTTGCAGAATGAACCAAGGTTGTTAGTTAGCCACAACATTTTGGTAAAGCTAGGCGAACACACTCGTAATCCAGATAAATTAAACGTTGACGTTTTTTACTCTTCTATGCGAAACAAAGAAAACAAGAGGCAAATCGAAATTAGAACGGCGCTTGGCAAGACTGCAAGAATGGAACGGTGGGCGTTTGTTTCCAATTTTATTGATGTTGTTGAAATGATTCCGATCTACTTGAATTCGACTTACAGAGTCACATTGACGATGATAACGTTGATTTAGAGCAACACAGACAGGAGCAATTAGATTGTAATAATACATAAAGTAAACTAAAACATACAAAATACATTAGAGAAGCGAAATGAAGTTTTGTACATTCTAAAGCGGTGCATTGTTGTATTTGTTCCTCGAAGTTTTGCGATGCGTTTTTGTTGATTGGATATTATAGTTCATATGTTTCGATATACGTTCGTAAGTTAGATTTTGATTTGAAAAGGTTGGAAGACGTTTTTTGGAAATGTTTGTTTCGAAATTCTCTACGTGATGGAAAAATGGTAACAGTGATTTTGTGTTGATTGCTGCCACATTTTTCATATACTGTACATTACATAAATACATATTACAATTTATTTGAAGTTGATTTAAAATATTTGTGTATCTTCCTTCGACTCTTGGACTTGGATCGTTTGTTTTCTTATACGCTTTCTTTGTGAGCTTATCTATTACTCGTTATTAGTCGTTCGTCACTCTGCCGACTTTGGCTTCGAGCTTCTATGCCTACCCTTGTTTCACGAATGATATACATTTGTTACAAATTTCAATCCGTAGAGTTACATTACAGAGCATCAAAGAGAATGTCTTCTTTCAATTTAGACCATTTTTAACTTGTTCGGAGACGTTACAACGGAGGTCTGGGTATTGGTCTAGTGGTTAAGGTGTAGGTCTATTGTTTGCCTGCGGCGGGTTCGAATCCCGCCGGCGGGGGTTAAAAAGAATTTTCTTTTTCAAAATTTATTTTTCAATTATACCTTTAGCAAAATAGAATGGTCAACCGCCGCTTCGCGGCGGTGGTTCGTTTTCCCCATGGGTTGCAATCTTATGGTTCGCCGCTTCGCGGCGAACCCCTACCGAGTCACCAGTCGCGGGCACCTATCTAGCGGGAAAAAGGGGTGGACCCCCAACGGGGTTCGAACTCACAATCCTTTGTTTCGGATGCACCGACGCTACCACTGTGCCACTTAGGCGGCATGCTCCTTGCAGGAATTAAAGGATTAAAACGAACACATGAAGTACAAAGAATATGATTGCAATGTTTTCAAATATCATTGTACAAGTTGAAATTTGTTATAAATGAAAAATAAATAAACTTCTTAAATGCGAAAAAGTCTTTCATTGTAATTTATTTGTAACAGAGATTCATTAGAATTGTTAGAAAACATACCTCGATTCCGGAAATTTTGGTACCAGGATCACAGAGATGCGAAGAGATAAATTGATGACAATACTAAATAAGTTGTGAGCTGAATTACTATTGTCGAAGATTTTAGAGTTTAATGAAGAATAATTTCGTTTACATAAAGTCTAAAAGATATTTAATGAAAACTTAAAAGTATTGATTTTCTAATTTTGAGTGATTTGAGTAATTATTTTGCCAAATATCATTTTGGAGATAATTGTGACAATTATATTGCCGGGTGACTGAATAAGACAAACTACATTCAACTTCCTAAAACGCTACAATCACAAAGTACTCATAAAACAAAATAAAATCGCAGAATAGGATAATAGTTGGCTGCGAATCGGAATTTTCACGATCAGTAAACAAATTTGATTAGGAGACATATGCCAAAGAGGCTTACTGCTCATCATGGGTAACCCCACGTTAACAACCGAGGACCCGACGGATGTACCAACTTACAACCAGAACACATTTACAGCGCTCAGTGCAGACCTGCTGCGCACTCATTTACTGCCGCCGCTACAAGTGCTCCTGGATACGACACCAGAGAGCATTCCGTTCCGCGAGGCTGTTGACCCAGTGAAGCTTGACATCCCAGACTACTTCGATATAGTCAAGAGACCGATGGACCTAAACACCATCAAGAAAAAGCTTTTGGCCGGCGATTATGCTGACCCCTGGCTATACGTCGACGACGTGTGGCAGGTGTTTGAGAACGCATGGTCGTACAATAAACGTGCAAGCCTAGTGTATCGCTTCGCTACCAAGGTACAGAGAGAGAGACATAACACAGCAATGAGGCTCGATAATTCTGACAATGACACTTTCCCAATTTGTGCAGTTGTCCCAGATGTTTGAACAGATCATTGATGAACCCATGCAGGCAATTGGTTTGTGCTGTGGTCGCAAATACACATTCAACCCGAAAGTACTCCATTGTTATTCCAGACATGTCGTTACCAAGGATACAAATTACTATAGTTACCAGAATAGGTATGATGTAACTGACAAACTTTCGCGTTATACTGTTCCAGAGGACTAGTTATACAATATCCTTCTGTGTTTCTTCTTTTTTTAGTTTTCTATTATGTAAAGACTGTTTTGCTTCCAAAGATACGGATACTTTAAAATTTGTGGATGAAAATTCTATTACCCTTAGGTAAGTTTCCTATATATCCCTCCTAGGTAGCCACCTCATTCATAAATTTCTTTAGTGTAAAGAAGAAAGAATTTACACTTAAGTGCAACAATAAAATTCAAGAAGAACCCTTTGTTACATGTTCATGTGGGCGAAAATTACACCACATTTGTGTTCGATACCTTCCCCCCACTGTGTATTCACTTAGTAGTGACCGTACGTTTTTTTGTTCTGAATGCCACAAAAAGAATGGGACTCTGCGTAGCTCGAACCCTTTCAAAGCCGTTCATCTTCCCAGGACTCGTCTAGATCGCTTCATCGAAGATCGTGTCCGACAGTTTCTTGCACGAAACGGTGCAGATTCCCGAATCGTACATATACGTGTCGTTTCCATTGTTGACCGCTACGCTGAGGTCAAACCTGAAACGAAAGCAAAGTTTGTACCATCTAAGATGTTTGATCAGTTTCCTTACCGTGCCAAGGCGCTTTTTGCATTCGAAGAAATTGATGGTGTGGACGTGTGCTTCTTCGGAATGACTCTTCAAGAATACGGATCCGAGTGTCCACCGCCGAATAACAGGCGGCTGTATATCGCCTACCTTGATTCGGTTCAATATTTTCAACCCAAGGAGCTACGTACTGATGTGTATCATGAGATCATCTTGGGCTATCTGGCTTACGCGAAGAAGTTGGGTTTTGCCTATGCTCACATCTGGGCATGCCCACCTACCATTGGCGATGATTACATTTTCCATGCCCATCCTCCCCATCAGAAGATTCCCAAACATAAACGTATGCTAGATTGGTACAAGCGGATGCTGACCAAGGCGAAACGAGAATGCATCATCTACGATTTTAAAGATATCCTTCAACAATCTATTCAAGATAAGATGACTTGCTTTTCCCAGATTCCTTACTTTGAGGGTGATTTTTGGCCTAATACATTAGAAGACACTATTACCGAAGATGAACAGATTGTGAAGACTCCAGGGACTAGTCGTGATCCTTCGCCAAAGCAACGCAAAACGAGTAGGAAACCTAAATTGCATAGTGATGATCCTTTCACTTCCAAAATATTTGCACTTCTGACGAAACACAAGAATGTATTCTTTATAATCCAATTACATTCCCCAAGTGCCCTCGGAAAACTCCCTGCTATTCAAGATCCAGATCCTCTGATTCACTGTGATTTGATGGATGGCCGTGACGGGTTTATCCTATTGGCCCAGGAAAGAAATTTGGAGTTCTCTAGCCTTCGTCGGGCTAAATATGCCACATTGGCATTACTATACGAGTTGCAAAATGCAACCTATGACAGATTCACGTTTAATTGTGACATTTGCAAGGTTTTGCTCGAAGACAGATATCACTGTGTAGTGTGCTCTGATTTTGATTTGTGCGGTTCTTGTTGGAAGCGTAGTGGTCATGATCATCACATGCGAAAGATTCGTCCCTCAGATGATGAAAGGGTGAGCAGTCATCAAATACATAGAAGTAGTTTCCCAAACAGGGGAATATCTATTAATCCATCTTCATGTAGGTCCAAATTAGAAAGATTCGGTTAAGAAAGGAGAAGCAGGCCATCAATGAGAATGAAATCTCCAAGGAAAATTATCAGCCGAGTGTACCCAGGTATACAAAAGCTCCTTTCTATGCGTCCAGTATATTTAAGATGCTTTTGTAGCAAGGAACCATCACGTAAGAAACGAGATGTTACCCAAACGAAAGTGGCTCCTATAAAATTAAGTCCCACTCCTCTTGAGAAAGTCTTTGTAGATTCTCCAAGCTGTTCGTATACTGAAGTAAAGAAACGCCATGTCAGAGAGAAACACTCTCAATCACGCAAGGAATTGTCGGTTACGCCCAGGAGATCAAGGCAAACTGACCCTCCACTGACCACGACTGTGATTCCAGATCAGAATCATGGCAAGTTTATCTTAATAAATTTAATAATAACATTTGTTTATTAAACAAACCAATATTTATGAAAACATATGCTTTGTATCCATAGCGACATTCCCGGAATGTACAAACATTGATCAACGGCAAGAAATCGTAAGTCGGCAGCCGCTTAAAAAACTCCATTTAACCATCCCTGAGCATAAATGGGCTTTGCTACGTGGATATAATTCAATAGAAGGGACCAGTTTACAGATTCAAAGTTGGTATTTTTCCTATTCGAATTCAATTTCAATTGGTGTTCAAAAATACGAAATCTAATTTACTAATCAATGAAATTGTTTTAGTCAAGAGAAACGGGGGATTGCTAATACCGAATAACGGCGAAATCGTTGTCCGAGACGAGAGGAGCTTGGAGGATGCATTTTTGAATTCAGTTCCTTCTACTTCACGAGGCCAAGGTGGCTGTGGTCAAACTGTAACCATTTTAGAGTCGAATACTCCCGTATTGCAATTGCATCCAATTAGTTTGGAGTACAGCACCTCGCAGTTGACCACAACGAAGAAGAGGGCCTCAAATAATGGTGAGTATACTTAAATTTCTTAAATTAACTTAAATTTCCTTAAATATGAAAAAAGTGACGGAAGAATTGATATGTCTACAGTGACATTTGGGTACAATCAACTGCAAGAATCAACGGGTGGTGAAATTGTGAAACGCCCCAGGCAAGACTTACCAGAACATCAAATCGCATTGCTCAGAGGGTACAATTCGATTTATAGACCCAACAGTCCGAGTAAGATTAAAATTACATCTAGAATACGTCGTTTTCCACTGATTCCTTTTTCTATAATTAGGGGAAAGCAGTAATGCTTGTCTCGAAAATGTGACATCACCGAAAGTGGCATACGTCTTAAGGAAGGAGCTTTGAATCAAAGACAGCTTTGTGATAAATGTTCAGGTATGATTTTGATTTGAAAACAAATTGCCAGAAATATGATTTAATAGTAGAACGTTAAATATGGTTCGGGAAACGCATATTTAAAATGTTGTTTTTGACGTGAATAACATGGATATAGAGTGCTTTTACAGATGAGCTAACATTTTGGTAAGCACTACAAACTCATTAGATTGTAGATACAATTATTGTTTCAGATTAACCTATTTGTGATTTATCGTTGCTTAACCAATGTATGAAATGACAGGTTATGGAAAAGCCTACTTAAAATAACCTAAAAGTTCAACATGACAAAAGTCAGTGAAAGTATATATATAACCTATATAAATAACAAATGGTTCAGTTAATATATTTAAAAATCTGTTAATTTTAACTGAATTACGATTTCCTTGGAGAGATTTCTAGAGAAGAATATGTGTAAATATATTTGTAAGAATGTTTTTTTAAGTTGGTTCGTCGATAACAATTTTGATTTCAGATTAAACTATTTGGTGTGCGTTACTTTTGTCAGAAATGACAGATTACAGAATAGTCAATTGTACATAACCTAAATGACAAATGGCTCTGCGACAATGACGAATATAATCAACACAATATCCAGGAACTTCCGGCAATTTCAGTTAAAAGCAAAAAAAAGTAAGTAATTATATAAATAGTAGGGATAGGTTAAAATCAATTTAATATAACAAATCTTTCTCGATTAGTCATCCCACACGTCATCTTAATGCACTTCCACTTCATATCCTCAAATATTCGAGGAACATATCTTAATAATTTATGTGTGCGAATAGGTAATAAAAATATAAAGAATATTTCGAAATCTCAAATATATTTCGATTCATTCAAAAGTTAAGAAAACTCAGAGAAAAACCATATCTACGAATTTAATACAATGCTGCTGCTGCTTTTTTTCCTATTCAAATCCGTCATTTTTAAATTACTTAAGAGAAATCAGTAAATTTTTCATGCGTCTTACTAATGAGCTAAATCGACTAATGAATACTAAATTGGCTTGGTTTAGGAATTATCAATCACAACTAGATATATTAGCATAATCATTTTTTGCCGCTGCATATGCCGATACGAATTGGTACAAGTGTATTTTGCTTAAAATGTAATGCTTAAAATTTACTCGTGTACGTAGTAGATTCAAAATTTCCGTCCATGCTTGTCTTCTTGGTTTGGAAATTAGTGCTTTACTCTGAGATACTTTCTTTGCAATTGCAACCATTACGGTTGGCAATTATCCCCTGCGCAACTGCCTAACTAGAATACTAGATAAATACGTGTTGCTCATCTGGCCGAAAAATACATCCTTCCAATTACAACATTCAACAATCATCGAAAGTCCACTTGGTCCTAACCTAACTGATATTTACATTGTTTATATGTACACCTTTCTCTTCCTGCGCCATTTTGTTTTCCGCTCCTTTGATGGAAGAATTAGCTTTTTAAATACACAAAAAATAAGCTTACAAAAATTTAAACAGCACAAAATTTGAGAAACAAAATTTACAATTTTTTTCTAAAGTTGTCAGGAGCTATATGCGGCAAAATACTGACGAATTTTAAGTATTTTTTATGTTACTCTTCAACGAATCACAGTTGATGACTTGATGCCTGATATCTATGTCCCTAGGGCGGTTAGAAATACGACCGGATGAATGGAATCCATGAAAATAGCTGTCAAACGTGGTTACGTGCACCAATTGTTATATCTATTTCAATATAGAACAGTGCACCGTTTTTATGGATAATCACTTAGTAAACTGATGAGCCTACATACATCTAAGTAGGCCTCTAATAATTAGTTCGCACCTGTGTAGAGTTGGTTATGATATTTTTGTCTAGGGTTAAAATATTTTCTGCCCGCCACATTTGCCTAACGTTCTTTTGGTTTGCTCGCTTTTGTTTTAAGTTAAACACCGCGCTGCGTTAATGTTAGAAAAGCCCGCCCTTTCGACCGAAAAGGAGTGAGCTGAGCGTGCCCAACGAGCTAGTTTGCTCTTCGACGACGGGCTTCTTGGCGACGGTGCCTAAATCAGGACGCGTTTGTCCACCGCCGGCAGCTTGGCGTCGTTGCTTACGGGCGTTGAGTTGTTCGAGGCGCTTTTGGAGTGAATCGCTGCCTGGTTTACCGGGAATACCCATTGATGTAACTGGAAGTACTTAAAAGACGTGTTGGGTTATGAAAATGTTCACATATTTGTCTAATAAGCCAAAAACTAACCTGGTTTGATCTCTTCTTTGGTTGGTGACAATTCGCCATGTTCAGGATGGGTTGCTAGGTTTTCAGTACTGTTGCTAGGCAGCAGACAGGTTAACTGCGCCATTGGACTAGTCAGTGCGGGACGGGCATACATGCCGGCCGTGAGGGTTAATGCACTTGGCGAACTCATAATATTCGTCAAACCCATTCGCTCAACACGTCCTAACAGATTCTGTCGAAACAAATAAACATTTTACGCATCAACTTTTAAAATTCTAGATAGCAGTATGATTATTAAGAAAACTTACTTTATCAGTTCTATTCCTTCTAGAAGCTGCCCTCGCCTCTGCCCTAGACTCCTTCGTCGATGGAACCTTCTTCTTAACACCGCCACCAATTGTCTGCTGCACAAACTCTGGAATCGAGCTCATAATCAACTGTTGGATACCACCGAACATATCGTAACGCTCGGGCGACGTGCTGCGCGACCGGTCTGGTGATCCCAGTGGACTATTGCATGGCGTCGCTGTCGGTGTAAAGCTCGCCGGTCCAGCGGGAGTGTTAATGGCCGATGGCGTAACCGCTTTGATTCCTCGCTCATTGAGCATCTTCGCCAGCCCAAAGGTGGTACTAAACGTGGAGCATGAATTTCGTCGTGAAAGACCACGTGGCGTCTGTGGCGGTGAGCTTTGCACGCTGGAACACACGGACGCCACTCGACTGCTCATATTGCTAGGCGTCATCAGCGTACCATCATCCGGATGCATTACTGTGCTATTCGTCAGGGTGTAAATTGGCGCTGATGAGTCGAAAGCCTTGCCAGGATTCGCATACTCTTCGTCCTCTTCCAGATCACTAAGCCCGTATGTTTCTAAACCAATATCTTCCAATTCCTTACCGCCCTTGATCTTAACCCCAGGTCGTTCATCTAAAAGACCTCCAAACGTCGGTTGTGCCAACTGTGCCCAGTGATGCAAAGTCTGCGAGCCCTCCATAGGTTTAACGATTTGAAGTTTTTCTGGAAGGCGCCATTGTGTATACGCCATTGACCCAGTAGACATAAGCGAATCTGGTGTACGGCAACCATACGGGAGATAAACGTCCGAGTCATATCCGGAGAACCCAACACCATGTTGGAGGTTGGCACGTCGAGCAAGCACCTCTGCGGGGGTTAGTCTCTTCAGTGCCGCTTCCAAATCTGCTGCACCTGGCACACCAGGTACCCCAGGTTGTGGTGGTGCCGGATACTCCGAGTCCGAGTCCGACGTTCCCAAACTCGAGTCATTGTCCGACTGACCGGTGCTGTCCAAGCTCGGATAACCTAAGCTGCTACTGCTGTAGATTGAACCCGACGATCGTCGATCGAATGCACTCTGCGTTTTTACACTCATCCGTGGCCCACTGGTCAAACCCATGGAGGAACTCACATAACCACCAACGCCACCTATACCCGAAGAGCCCAGACTGCACATGCTCTCGGCGCTGCTTAACGAGTTCGCGGACGCACAGCGTACCGTTTCGAAAACTCGCTTAAACTGCGGCATTTGTTGATGATGATCGCCAAGCCCGCTGGAAATTCCACTATCTGTGCTGAATTCTGAATGCATCGACATCTCCATCTCGCTCTGCAGACTCTCGAATTGTGGCGCTGCGCTACCCAAATGGCTGAAGAGCGAGCTCCTCGCGACCGGCATTTGCTTCCGGCGCAACTTACGTAGTTGTTCCTGTGCATCTTTGAGTAGAGCTTCGACTTCATAATAACGCTGCTTGAATTCGCTGAGTTCGATGGCAAGCGAGTTTTGGTTCTCTTTCGTTATCTGTAGAATGCTTTGGACCTCATCATTCTCTGTGATAAACTGAAGAAGAGTACATTGTTACAATACTGTATTTACTCTTAGGCAACTAACTGCACTTCAACATGCAATTGCCCATTAGATTGTAGCAATTGTTGAAATGTTCATTGAGTTGCATCAACTACATCTTACACTTTAAACTTACTTTATGCAGTCGTAATTCTGCATCTTGTAGTTTTGAGTGGAGTGCAAGAATTTGCTCGTGTTGAAGACGATTCTCTTCCTTCTGCTTATCTAACTCATCTTCGAGTAGAGTCATAGTTGAGTTGGAGCATGCTGGAAGCAAAGGCGTCCGATTACTAACGCATTTCATGATAGACTAATAATTATTATTCAAGTTATTCAACAAACTTTAGAAAATATGTAGTTGCCGAGCCGTGCTGGCTGATAACCAAAACTGGTTATAT
>WSZQ02000001.1:1927521-1946686 GCA_019419845.2 Weissflogia rhopalogaster | reverse complement strand
TTCTAGTCCACTGCAAAACGTTTAAACAACCATAAATTGAATAATCGATAAATTTTCCCATCAAAAAAACAAATTTCTATGAATCTCCTCAGGCAGGTCGTTGACACCTCCTTAGAAAAACGTTATTTACGTCTTCGTTTGTTGATAAATCGTCGAAATCCTGTTTTAGGTGTTACTTCAAGTTTAAATTTAACGCACTTGAATACGTCGATGTGCCAAAAAAAGCGCCTTCGTCTCAACTCGGAGGTGCAGGAGGCGGTTTGTGATGCCGACGCAAATGGGTAATGCATTAACGAGTGCGCTTTCGAAGGGAGGACGTTCTGTGAAATAAAAATGTTGCTTACATATTAAGTACTCGTCGATGGCTGATGGCGAAGGAGCGAGCGTGAACCACGTGCCGTCCATAAAACGCGCCGCTGCATGGATGCAAATAAACAAACGCATGCGTCTGGAATAAATTACTTCTTGATTTGTGTGCACTAACATGAAATTATCGGCTCGAAAATTAAATACCATTTAATCCTTCAAGTTCATCGTTCTTCGAACATATTCCTATAATTTAGACATCAGTTAGACAACTTGATTAGAGTTCTTATAAATTTGTTGCTGATTTAAAGCTATTTCGATTTTTGAAATGAGCAAAAAGTACATCGGTGTAAACTGATAATATTTATAGTTTTTTTGAGGTTTTCAGTGAAAATCTGTTAATTTTTTAAGTGTTTACGTCTAAGGTTAGTCCTAGCCTCAGTTTTCTTTGTAATTAACTGCAAATGATTAGACTAAAATGATGGGAGGCTCAACAATTTATCGTCTCAAGTTTTATTAAATACATCCTTGAAGTTTAGGAATCAATTTCGTTACTGATCTGACAATTTCTTCCACAGGCACTTCTTTGGACAGGATTTTAAAATAATGCTACAATAAGAAGGAAAACCAAATAAAAGGCACAATTCTTAGATAAAAAAGCGAAGATTGAAAAGTATTACGTTATTTTTCCTAATTTCTGGATAAAACTATACAAATTTTCTAAAACTAAACTTAAAATTCATTAAAATTGAAATTTAATACTATTTTCGTGGTTTTTGAAATGAAAAGATAGTAAAAAATAGAAGAAGAAAAATATTTTTAAAAAGGTGAAAGTACTTGGGTGAAAACTGTAATTATTTATAGTTTTTTGACATTTTGCTATTTGTGCACTTTCTGCCTGCACTCGCTACATTCTTGTCTCTAACAGTAGTGTGCTCAAAATAGTCATTTCCACACTTATGCTGTTATATATAAATTGTCCTGGGAGAACTAATGCTTGATATCACTTCGACTTTAGACTCCAAGAAAATGTTGAAAATTCTACTCTTGGTTGTTGTTTGCGCAGATACGTAAACAGGGGAGCGTAATTACGTTGGGAACAATAACCAAATCGAGATGATAAGAAAACGGATATGTATAGATTTAATGTGTATTCCTAAGAACTTTAAATCTCTTAATATTAATGTGTTTGTTTGTCTGTTTATGAATGAGCCATGATATCGCGGCAATTCGCCAAGAAGTCCGGACTTCCAAATAAAGTCGTTATCGGCCGGACTTTTGTTATCGTGACATCATGCGCTTTTACGAGATAAGTCATTAGTATGTAGCGTCAGGTTTAGAATTAAGAAATAAAGTTAGTAGTCATATGGATATCATCGTGGTCACATCATACCCTCTTCCATCCCTGCACTCCGCTGTCTTGTTACCAGCGTTACGGGCACGATTTAGCTATTGTCGTTGCTCGGTGCAAGAACTTGTGCTCACGGACCTGCACATCATCTACAGCGTACGCGCAACGAACATACAGTTGTATTAAACACGTGTTTTTCATCCAGGGGATGTGTAGTAGTCGTATCTGTAACTCCGATCCACATTCAACGAATACTTGTATCTCCATAATCGTATTGTGTAATTCTTCATGTGAAAGAAAAGCTTACATTTTTCTATTTTAACCAGCTCGCGTGTGCATTGTTCGAAAGCTCCAGGATTTAGCGTCAGCTCTCGTTCGGGTGTCTCGTTGTCGTCCGTGCACGTCCCGAACCCTGATCGGATCGTGTTTGTCGAGCATCGTAGCGTGCGTTTAATCCTATTAAGATAATAGGGAGATTGAGGAGACACTGCGCCTCTAGCTCGACTTTCATTTCCTGGTTGTTCCTCTGTGGCTGCTCCTTGATGCGTGCACGAAGCTCATACGCGTATGAGTGTCCCATTTTGCGCATCCCGAACTACTTGTATTCGTATTTATTTACTCGCAAGTGCGAGTTTTTGTTAGAGGCATGCTCATTGTTGCAAATGACAAAATCCCGGCCAACTTTTCCGACTTCCACTCGTTCGATGTTCATCAGTCCCACCAACTTCAAAAGAGAGGGCTTATCCGACTGCCGGTCGCGCGGTGGCATAATGCGATTCGCAGATTTCTGATTTGCGCGGCAACTGGAGAGCAGGCAAGGCTTAGAGAACAACAACGCTCTGAGCCTGAGTACAGTATATATGCCTTGTGTCTGAGGAGGAGGAAGGGGTGGTAACACAACAGGTTCGTTACGTTTTCAAAGCTTTTCTGCGCGAATATCACATGTGTTCCTCAGCTCCGCCTCGCAATTGGATTGTAGACAATCTGCTGAAGTTTCTGGCTGCTTTCGTTTCTATTATCAAACTCTATTCTACCTTGGGAACCGTAGGGATGGCAGGTGTGAATTCTTGACATAGGGAAAAGTTTTTCCCAGCGTCTGCGACGATGTCGACGAGAATAGGGTCGAGTAATTATGGACTTAAATATTCAGAAAGATGTTCTTTCTATTAATAGATTTAAAATCTTCCCTTTTAAAGATTTTCTTAACACTATGGGCATGTCTAATAATTTCAACACTTTAATAATTCGAAAAAGTAGAACAATAATTCCAAAAAGTGCAACATTTGTGAATTTGACAATACTAAGTTTAATTCTATACTTAGAAATAAAAGTAATTTCAATTAAATTTGCAAAGTGAGAGCCCACAGAAATAATGAACACATGAGCACACTCGACTCGTTGCAGTCTCCATCAAGTTGTTACCCATGTGCCTGTGGATTCTGTTGCAGTCTTTTGCTCACGTGTTTCGTTTTCCAGTTTGCTCTGTTTTCGGCGAACAATTTCAGGTTCCATTTTGGCTGTGTTTTTCGAGCGTCCTTTAGTTTCAATTACGAGGTTGCGCCATTTGCAAATTTCGTGCACTACCACAGTGCGCGACTTTGGGCCCGACTCTAGGGTACTGAGGGGTCGCACAGACTAGGAACAGACTAGCAGGATGAGGGAGAGCTAGTCGCATTTGCATTTTTGCCTGGCTGCGTTCATATTTTCCTCATACAGGGCAAAAACACACGTCCACCACTTGCCTTCTAATATTTATATCGCCACTGTTTCCTACGTTTTCACATGTGTCGCCTCCACACACCACCGACGCCCACCCTCCAAAAAAATGCATGATAACCATGAATATGTATGCCCCAGCTAATTTGGCTTGTTTTATTTCTATTGTGCATTCGGCAGTGCACTCGGCGACTTTGCCACTTTTATTTTTGCTAAAAACTCACTGCACCCGAATGTGGATTATTTGACAGCGTACATTTTTCATATGATATATGTGCCACAGTGTTTTAGCGCTGAATAAATTTGCAATATATGTGAATAAACCTTCCAAAAAATCGTTTTTTTTTTAGATTTATTTTTGATGCTATTCATTTTCCTGAAATAGCCATGACGATTGGATTGCGGTTTTGTATTTATAAGACTTTCTAGTCATCATAAAATGTCCAATATAATTTGCATTTTATAATTTTAATCGAATGTAACTAATAAATACTAAAATTGGAAGTATATATACTGATATATAAGTAGTATACTGTATGGTATAACACCCTGTATGTACAAGTTGGAAAGTTCAAATTTAGTAGAATGTTAGAATGGGTATTGGACAACAGGTATGTTAATTTTTATATCAACCTAATTTTAAAACATTAAAAGTTCTGCGGGTTTTAAAGTATAAATCGCCAGAAATTGTTCAAATATGTAAATTTAATTTTAATGCTCAATAACTCTCTGTATAATTAAGCAACATGAACCAAATTTGATACAGTTAAAATAATAATTTGCTTCGCAAATCATACAACCCACTAAGCTTGATGTAGGTTTACGAATATATCTAACGTTTGCTTCAAATTGGCTAGGTAATATGAATTATCTATGACTAGATCAATGAATAAGCAATATGTTAATTTAAAACAATTCCTGATGAATTAAAATAAAGGACACATACTAAAATTTCTCAAATTGACCATTACAAAAAACAAACATCACAAAATGGAGCATTGGCAGCTGTAACGAAGGAAAATCACAATTTCCAAGCGGAGCAAATCGCGAAAATTGTCATGTTGTCAATGATAGTCGCCAGTCCTGCTACCTGCAGGAGCATCATCGATATATTTCACGTCCATGTTTCGCCGTGCGCACATCGCCAGCATGACAATTAGTATCGAGCTGTCCACGAATGGAAATCGTGACCAACCCCTAATAGCTCATCCCACCTTATTACTCTACCACTCCACCTTTCCACAACCCTCACAATCCCATCCCCAGCATGGCAAACCGGGCGCGCCGTAGCAGGGAGAGTTTTGCGAGATTTCGCATTGCTGCCATTGCCATCGCGCGACGAATTCGATGAAAGCGGAATGAATTGTAGATAATGCGTACGTGTTCGAAATTAATAAACGACATGCAGAGAGACAGGCAACGCGAGGGCGAATTGCGCTGATAAATATGGCTGCGTCCAGCTTTGTATTCCAGCCTGTCGATGCTGGCGCAGAGAGAGTTTAATTAGTTGATCACAGTTTGTGCGCGCCCACCCCTTCGCGCCACTCTCATCATTTCAACGACGACTGCAGGGGGTAGCGAGTGGACGTACGTGATGCACTGGCGTGCGAGCAAATTAACTAAATTTGCTAATTTGCCTCATCCAAAACATAAATTTGAATTTATTGCTATCCAATAGCGGACTAATTAGCTGGATTAATCTCGCAATGCTCGAAATCGGAAGAACCAGTCGGTTGAATGAAATATTTCAAAAATGTTCCCTTTTACTTCCGGCATATATCAGTTATGTTCATTAATTTGGCCGAATCAATGTTGATTGAGCAATTTACATCGGTTAATTACATTTTTTATGTTCATGTTATGATGTAGCTTCGAATAAAATTGTATTAATTAGGGTTAGATCAGTAACTCCCTGAAAACAAAAGTTAGCATCTTCAAATTTAGTAGGATGTTGGAATAGGTAAGTGGTAATGTTTGGAACGAGATTTAAAATTGAATTTAACAAGAATGAAGTAAAATTATACTTTAAAAATCATAAAACTATAAATGTTTTAAAAATAGGCAATAAAAATTGGTACACATATTTTCAAACACCTGATCTAACCCCCTATAAAATTCAAGTTTCTAACTTTTATATACAGGGAGTTATGAGCAATTAATAACCAGATTAATACTTTTCTTTCTCTCAAAATCTGTATAAACAAAGAGAAAGGAATTTTGATACGAAAATTAGGCATACCTTTGAGAATGTTTTAGTTAAATCCATAAAAATTGGCGAGCGCATTGGCAAATAGTGCATTTATAACTGTACCTAATTTGGTTGATGTTACTTAATTATACAGGGAGATATCGAGAATTCAACTTGATTAATTTTAAAAATTAAGAAATTCCGTAAAAGTATACTTTAAAAACAGTAAAACTTTAATTTTTCTAAAGTTGAGTTCATAAAAAAATGTATGCATTGTGTCAAACAACTGATCTAACCCCCTACGAAATTTCAAGTTTCTAACTTTTATATATAGGGAGTTATGAGCATGTAATGTTCAGATGTAGAGTTAGGAAAATTAAGACATTCTGTAAAATTCTACTTTAAGAATCGTAAATGTTTAACCTGAGAGAAAACGGTTCTTTTTTGGTTATATTGTATGTACTTGTTTAAGAATGCATATCCGTTTCTTTCGCTTCACTTTTTGATTCTTTTTGCTCCTATCTTCAAACCTGGCGATCCAGTCGCAGTGCTCACAGTGGAAGTAAGACTTCCACTTGCTATCGGTTCGTAGCTTTAGCTTCAGCTTCAGCACGAGTCGTTGGGTCGTTGCATGGCTCGTCGCCGCTCCACTCCAGAGCTCCTCCGCCGATGTGTCTCGAGGGTGTGCTTACCGGATGCATTGTTTCGTCCTCGCGAGATATGACCTGCACTGAAACCACCCACTAAAACCATCCCAAACTCATTCCAAAGTCACACACCAAGCTGGCCACTCTAGCGCAACTTGTAACAAGCACCTTATTTCCACCAATCCTCAAAATGTTGCCTTTTCCAAATATTCCGACCCTGCTACGACTTCTAAAACCTCTAAAATGTCCTAAACGAGCCTCTTGAATATTATGTCTCTTTCTATTAACTCTATACTATCACATAAATTATAATAATTAAACAATTAGCATTTTCGCTAATGTTAGGCGACAAATGCATGGGAATGGCATCATGTGGAAGTAACGCCTGCAAGTTTAATTCGTACTGGAGAGGTCCGACGTTAATGAACTCATTAAGTTATTCGCATGCAGGCTGTTTTGCATTTTGCATTGCAGCCGGCCATTTGGTGGTCCATTTGCTAATTGCAATTAAAATTGTCTATATTTTACGGCATATAGGTAGGTATATGCCGTAAAAGTCATTTAAGGTGGTAAAATTTAAAGATTATTGTTTTTGATTGTTGATAATATTAATACTAGTAGATAAAGAAATGTTTCTGGGAATTTTCGCTAATTTTATTCGTTTTTTAACAGTTTTTTTGTGTATACATACATTTCTATTTGTTCATATCGAATTCACTAGAGAAAATTAGGCATAACTTCGAAAGTTTTTAGGTTGGCGCCATAAAATTTAGTTTGTACATTATCCAATAGGGCTGTTATTGAGTCTACAAAATTTGGTTCATGTGGTTGAATTATACGGGGAGTTATAGGAATTAAAATTTGAATTTTCAATAGAGACGATTTTTTGTCGAAATGTATATACTTCAAAAAGCGTAGAACAATAATGTTTCTAGAGTTTGGTTAGTTAAATTTGGCAGGAATATTGTCTAATGCCCTTTCTAATAGCCTTCCAAATTTGAGGATTGTAACTATTATATACAGAGAGTTATGAGCATTTTAAGCGTTTTAATTTTTAAATTTTGTAAATTTCATAAAATGTGCAATAACTATAGAAGTTTTAAATATAGAATCATCAAATTTCGTATATATGTTTTACAAGACATATGCCATGATCCCTGAAATTTTTAAGTCCTCATCTTTTATATACAGGGAGTTATGAGTATTTGAAGTGAATAAATTACAAGCTATAATTTATCAATTATAAAAAAGTTATAAAAATTATAATAACTATAAAATATTTCAATATAGAATCATCAAATTTGGTATTAATATTCTCCAAGTCATGTGCCATGATCCCTGATTGTTTTAATTTATTATCTTTTATATACAGGGAGTTATGAGTAGTTTAAGGGATTTTATAAACGATTTAATTACTAAATTATGAAGAATTATAAAATTTGCAATAACTATAAAAGTTTTAAATATTGAATCGTCAAACCTATCCCATGATCCATTAAAATTGTAAATTTCTATCTTTTAGATTTTAGATATGAGTTATGAGCCGTCAAAGATCACAATTTCATTGTCAGATAAAATTATTGTCTGATATTAACAAAAATATAGGCATAAATCGTAAAAGTCAAAAGGTAAAGGTGGTAAAAGTAGATGATTGTTTTTTGATTATTGGCAATACTAATAGTAGATCGAGAAATATGTTGAGGAATTTTCACAGCGAAATATCCCAACTTGGCCAACTTGTAAAGCCGATTACATAAATAAATTCTAATTAAAATTTATGCGCCAACCTGGCTCTCGGCCTGGGCACATAGAGAGTATGGCAAATGCATGTAATGGGCGAAAATTCCTTAGTTTATGGTCTTGTGTTTTCATTTCGGCTCATTTGCCATTCGTTATCTCTCCATGGAATACGTAATAAATATAATAAAATATATGAACAAGCTCGAATTGTTAGATCGTTTGCAAACTGGTCAGAATAACTAATTAAATGTTTGTTTGTTTATTCCAGGTGAGTTTCGATATCCCTACTATTCATCTCCTGTTAAAAACATATTCGCCAAGCCGGAAAATGGTAAATCTAATTATTATTAATTACAGTCATATTTCTTTCTTTTTCGTTGAATTAGTCTAATCGCAAAGGGTAAATACCTGAAGGCTATTTACCCATTGCGAACTTAAATTGTAATTAAGTAATTAATAAAAGCTATTAAAGTGGAAGCTTAAATTCGGCTAACAGCCGAATTTAATTAACTATAATATAAATTTGGGTAGCGTGTCTGGGTTTCCTCCGTCGTTATCGTCGTCGCCGTGTGTGTATGCTCACGGAGGGCCTACGCAAACGCAGCTCTTATAAATTAGTTATAAATATGTTCAAATTGGGAAAGCATGGTTCAAAAGGGGTGGGAATCGCTTAAATTGATAGCACGCCTGTATGGCTGCGAGTCTAACTTTTCCAGAGCCGTAGTCGGGTGCAAATAGACGCAAATCAAACTAAACAAGGGCGCATCGGGTAAATATAAATCAGTACTAAATGTAGTAAAACATTGTGAGTCAATGTTTAACCTTGTTTAACCGTATTTCAATTCTATTAGTTTAAATTGAATTTATTTTATTAGTTTTGGTACATACAATTGATATTCGCTTCAATGGAAGTCGTTAGTGAAAATTAGACATAACTTTGAGAATTGTTTAAGTTATGTCCATGAAATTTTGTCGGTTTATTGTCAAATAGTGTTGCTACAAGTATACTAAATTTGGCTCACGTTGTTTATTTATTCAAGGAGTTATAGCGATTTAAAATTGAATTTTGAAAACGTTAAGTTTTTTTTGTTGGAATTAGCATTCTTTAAAACGGGTATAACTTTGAATGTTATAAAGTTGGGTTAGTAAAATTTGGCATACTTTGTGTATGGTAACTATTCGAGCATCCTGTCAAATAAGAAGTTTGTAACTTTTATATACAGGTACTTATGAGCCTTTTAAAATGACAACATATAAATTTTAAAATTATGAAAATGTTATCAAAAGTCCTATAAATTTATAAGTTTTAAAGGAAGAATCATCAAATTAAGTACACATATTCAGATGTTAAAGATGTCAGAGAATATATATTCCAAATATGATGATTGTAACTTTAAAACCGTTATAGGTATTGGACTTTTTTAAATGTTGAAAGTAGTATAGTTCTGCGAGTTCCACGTCTTCCCCCACTCTATACATTTTACTGTGCCTGTCATAAGCTAACCTTCATAAGCTACACTGAATTTTTAATTCAATCGAGCCTGGTGGAGTTTTTTAGTATATTATTTTTTATTGTCAGTTAGTTTGCCGTCGAAATTAAATCAAAATCAATTTCAATTGAGCTGTTATATTTAGAGAAACGATAACCATTAGAAATTTTATTTTATATTCGTAATTTCTGATAGCAACCTTACAATACTTCAGTTTCAACTCTAGCTCAATTTTCCTTATTCAAATCTGGACTTCTTTAACAGCCAAGTAATAAATTTTAATTAAAACATTTATTCCATGATAGCCTGCATTTAATCCGAACGCATAAATTATCCGATCCCATCGTAGAGTAGAGCAAAGCAGACCTAAAGCAAGCAAAACTCGATTCGACTACAAGTTTACGTCTTAAGATATGCGCGCAATCCAACAAATCCGTTAATGTTAATGAATCAAACGTCAATTAGTCGTTCTGCATGACCAGTCAGAGTTAAACCAAACACCGACTTAGCTATTGCGCGCACCCAGGCTAGGCATTTATTTCTTTGCTATGTATCGCTTTTGGTTAGACTGTACGCGTGGTTCATAAATATTGAAACTTTTCCACATTCGCCTTTAACGTTCTGCAAATCCAATTTAAATCTATTTGTCCGCGTGTAAGAACTCGGCTCGTCGGTTCAAATCGGCTTGTAAATGAAGAAATTAATAATCATTAGTGCGAAGTCAAGCAACGATCCCTCATTTCCAATAAAGGTACAAAGCAATCAAAGCGCTTGTTTATGGCCGACGTGACGGTTATACGAGTTGAAAGCTCAATAGAACGAGAAAGTAAATTATCGAAAGTAAGGTTTACAACCCAAATGAACTAGTTGAACATACGTGATCTTTTGTCAAATTAATTTTAGACTACTCAGAGAGCAATCTTTGTTAAACATAGTCGTGATTTTACATTGATGTTTGAAGGTTTATAACACTCTGTATATAAAAGATGGTAGTATCAAATTTGGAGAGAAGTAGGCCTTGGAGAATATATGTACCACATTTGATGATTATATGTTTAAAACTTTTATAGTTATTTGCAATTTTTAATAAATTTTCTTAAATTCAAAAATTTTGATGGCTCATAACTCCCTATATATAAAAGATAAAAGCTTCAAATTTCCAAGGATCATGGTATACGCCATAGAGAATATATGTACCAAATTGGATGATTCTATCTTTAAAACTGTTATAGTTGTTTGCAAATTTAATCAATTGTCGTAAATTCAGCAAGATATCGTTGAAATGCCTTGTAAATCCAATTTTAATGGTTGATAACTCACTGTATATAAAAGATAAAAGCTTCAAATTTCCAAAGATCGTCGAATAGGTCTTGAAGTACCTATGTACCAAATTAACTTTAACATTATTATTTTTATATCGTAAATTATATTATATTTATTTCGTAAATTCAGCAAAAAATCGTAGAAATAAATTTTAATGACAACTTTTATACAGTGTAACTCACACTTTTTAAAATATAAAAACTTCAAATTTTCTGTGATCGTACAATATGAAAATTGATTAAAATTTACTCCAAATTTGATGATCTCAGCTTTTATAAACAGAGCGTTATAAACCTTCAAACTTTAATCTAAAATTATGAGAATATTTAACATTGATAGATTGTTAACTAGCATAAAAATGAAGAGTGAGGGTATAATCAGTATAAATATTTGGAATGAGGGAAGACGTTGAACTCGCAGAGATATACTACTCTAATCCTCTATAAAGTCATATTTATGCAATTTTCGTCTTTTCATTTGTTTTAACAACTATCACATTTTAGCAACTTGATTATAAAACTATATAACTCCAATTTTATAGAAATTCTCAGTGCCCAATTCCAAGTTCTAGACTTGTTTCGAAAATTTGAACTTAATGTTCAAGCCAAGACTATTTACCATTATGTAGATTATACTCGCGCAGCCAGAGACACAATGCAAGTTCATATAACTCGGAATCAAGTTAATTTCAGATATTTGAAGTTTATTTCAAGTTTTGGGTTTACACAATTCAAGCGAACGCGAATCGCAGTTGCTCGCCGACTGCTACAAACCGCCGCTAATGGTAATCGACAAGACGCGCTTTAATTAATTGTCTAAAGTTTACTGTATTGAAATATTATGAATTAATTATGCCCATCCATTGGCATGGATTTCTGTAATGATACGTTTCCCACGATGCTGAGAGTGAGGTTTCGACTGGATTGCGTACTGGAATGGTTTCCTGACCCATGTGGGTTTGTGTCGAGGGCGTACTATCACTGCATTACTGCATTTCCATAATTTGCCTTCATCTGTGGTCACTTTTGTTGCCCACTCTGGTGGTCTTCGTGCGTTTGTATTTTTAGTATCTGGAGTTTTTGCTTAATAGACTTAATCCTAAGAGTTGTTTATTTTGCTTTAACTAAAGATTGCAGTGTTCCTAAAACTTTTCTGAACATCTGGACTAAGTTGTGATAGTCAATAGTTTTGGGTGTCGGTGTTGCGTGAGGCTTTGACAGCCAAAAAACGCACAGGCAACGTAATATGTATAGAGTGGGGAAAGACGTAAAACTTTCAGAGATATACTACTCTAAATATGTATAAAAAGTCTAATAACTGCATAAGTATTAGTGTTAGAAACATCAAATTTGGTACAAATATTCTCGAGGACATGTACCATGAACTCAGAAAATTTTAAGTTTCTATCTGTTATATACAGGGAGTTATATGCCATCAAAGAATTTACAATTTCTATGAATTTCATAATGAATTTATGGAAAATGGTTTGTAAATGCAAATAACTATGAAACTTTTACAGTTACAAACATCACATTTGGTACACATATCTCCCAATAGATGTACTAACTTCTCTGCAAATTTGATAATCCCAACTTTTATATACAGCGCGTTATAAAACATTTTTTCGACTTACTGCACGATTCGCATTCATAATGTAATTGATAGTAGTTTAGGATGACAGTTTAGGGTCATTTTTGGAAGATTTTGAGAAGGATGCAGGCTGCAATTATTAAATTAAAGGCGTTCTAACCTTCAAAAATTCCCTCAATATATGAAAACATATAGTCGTCTGCGAATATAAGTACCACCGTTTTGGAAATGTATGCATATGATTCTAGTGAAGATGCAGACAAAAAAAGTTCAGTGAAGCAGTGAATGAGTTCCTGCAGGTATGTGCGTGTATGTCGCGTGGTCAACATGCAAGGTAAGCAAAGAGATTCCAAAGACTTCTGAAGGTAATGTGATATCTTTAATTGTAGATGCGTAGGTAGGACGTGTCCAGCGAAAATTTACAATGTTGCTCGAACAGGAATTACCTCACACGGAGCTCTTTAGATGAAAAAAGTACATGTCGACTTGATAATATCAAATTTAAAAAAAAAGAAGAAGAATTGCGACCTTGCGTGGTTACTATCCAAGCATCCTCATAATATTCCTAATAAGAATTGGTTGGTTCTTTTTTTGTCCAACATACAAGTATTGGTCATTATGAATAAGTGAATACCAAGAATCAAAAGACACACTGACGCATTGAAACGCATTATAAGGGGTGGAGTGGGAGAAGTCTTAGAACTCTCAGAGATATACTACTATAAACCATTATAAGCTGCAGTAAAACTTCGAGCATTGACGATAAAGGATGAAATGGCATCATACGTCACCGTGACATCGTCACTTTGTGTGCTTGTAACTCAGAAACTACGCAAGATAATTTAAAAATTCTTACTTAATTTATTACTATCGCCTTGACACTTTACGAGACAAATGCAAAAATGCACCGTAGATTTCTAAATAGTTGATTTTATTACGTTTCATGTGTTTCGTGCAGATAAAAATGAATATAAACATATTTTATAGTTTTATCATTTGCGCCCAAGAACGTAAATGTCCCCATATGACGATAATTTATCGATTTATAAAAATTTTCACGAAAAATCGTGAAAAATAGTCCAGGTACCGCACAGTAAAATGAGACCTAACTATAAATTGATCTTCAATATTTTAGATTATGTATCTCCAAAATTATTAAAGTCACAACAACAAAATGGCTTTCGTTAGAAAGATCTTTTAGTTATCTTTCAGATTATTTAAGACAATTTTCAAAATCCTTACTAGTTTTTGAGATATGGGGCTTCAAAGTTAACCTACATTTATATGCAGCGCACTACTTTTATTCTACGGTACATTTATATTTTCTGAGTGACGTTGTTAATTATTTAAAAGGTTTATATATCAGAAATTATGGAAGATAATTGACAAATTCTTAAATTCTGTAATAAATTTTATCACTATCACTTTGACACTTTACGAAATAAATCCGAAAATACATAGTAGATTATTAAAAAGTTGATTTTATTACATTTCATGTGCTTCGCCATAACTTAATGCATATAAACATATTTTATAGTTTTATCATTTGCGTTCAAGGACGTAAGTGTCCCCTGTGATGATAATTTATCGGTTTTTAACATTGAAAAGCCATAAATTTGATGGGAAAACCTGCCCGAGGGCATGAGTTCCACAATGATGATGATAATAATAATAAACCTCCTTCGATTTTATTTCGCGGAAAATATCGGCGTGAATGTCGGACGTCTAGACACACTAGACGTCCTGGCTGCAGGACGAGGAACTTGGGGACCATAAGACCGGGTCGCCGAGAGAAGTCCTAGGCGAGCACCTCCCTTTTGGCGTTCCTTTCGCACTCGCCACACGTCCCAACCGACCTAGACGTGGCAGAATGAATTATGGCGACACCACTTTCACATTCAATGCGGACTCCGAGAACCACCGCCCTGCACCAACCGGGGCGTTAGTGCAGGGAGGATTCCCGCCGCCTGCAGAAAGCGCTCTTTCCTTGCTGGGACCTAGTACAACAAAGCCCGGACCAAAAGACACGGTGCCAAACACATTATTCACAAAAACTACCGTCTTTTGCGAACATCTATTACGAAAATAAACTATAAGTTATTGAGCAATGCAGAGATTTTAATAACTGTTTTCATTTTCTCTCTTTGTTGCGCGTAATGGCCGAGACATGTAAGTATTTTAATTTTCGCTTCACGTCTTCTTGCTTTCGCACAGCCATATAAAACTTCCGTAAACATATCAACAAAAACGGTGCGACGCCGCACAAACTTAAACGTTTCCCTCTACTCTTTTTTCCGGGTTCGTTCTCTTCCCCTATGCCCAATGTTGGCCGGGAGACGATGAAAGGCAACCATAACATATCACAACAAAATATGGCAACTGGGGATGGGTGCAAACGGAAGATATTAACAATAAAATGAAATAAGACAAAGAGAAGCAGGTCGAAATGAAATACGGTGAACTACGCCTCGACTACCACAATGTTGTTATGAAATATGTGAAATGAAGGAATTCCATCGTGTCAGACAGCTACAATCTATTTACCAACAAAAAAAACACGGAGAAAATATGTTCAGGCTGTTTTTAGGTACCTCGGTGTCAGTAGTATACTTTTCCCGGTTGCACGACTTCCCCCACTACTTTACTAGCTCTATGGAGACTCAGGAATCACGCTAGCGCCTTGCCTTTGAAAAAATATTAATATCATTTTCGTGTCCTTTGCGTTTTCACACAATCAATCAAAGTTCTTTTTGAAAAAAATCAAAACAGTTATATCCCCAAATCTAACCCTCCTCAATTAAACCGTATTGTGTTAATTGAAACAATGGTTTTCTTTTGTCCAGACCACATTTTCCACATTCATGCCTCTACATTTTCATTTCCCAAATGCATCCGCATGAACAATGTTGCAATACAAGCACATATTTTCAACATTTTGAATTGTTGTAAATTTTTCCAACCCGCAAAAGCAACCACAAAAAAGAAGATACTAATGGAACCATTCTACTCCGATACCCTACTGAAAAAACGCAGAATATCGGCACCGGCCCATGTTGTTTAGTGCAATTTTGTTTGGCAAACATGCTCAATGTTCACTGTATTATTTCCAGTTTACCTCTTCCGGTAAGCGATTTCAAACTACATTCACTGAACTAAAAAAAAACGAAATTTGTCAATTTGTAAACACATCAACCATACCCGTGGTAAATAATTTCGGGTTGTGCGAGTTATATCGAAGTTCCTTTTTCCAGAAGCACGCGTGACTTTTATGATCGACGTAAAAGGCAAGCATACGCTGTCGTATTCATGTCCCAAAAATGTGTGCTTCTGATGTAAAACTTTATGTTTTGTTTATGTAAAGTATAAAACGGTTAGTTTTACCAGTTTCACAGCGATCGCTCAATGTCGCCAAGTTTTCACCGAGGAGTTTTAACCAAGTGATTTTACACTTATTTACTTAATTACTTATTTACTTAATAAACATAGTGATTTTTACAAAATTTAATTGAGAAGAGAGTTCACAAAGTCCGTGTTTTTTTTACAAATTTTAAAAACTATGAAAATATGAAAGAAATTTAAAATTTTATATGCTTCCATCACCGGGGTACGTTTATTTTTTAGGACTTGCCAATTTGTCAACTGTTTCGTCTATTTCCTATTTGGAGAAGTCTAGAATAGTGGATGTTCCGGTGACGTATCACGACATTCCATCTTTTATCGTCACCGTCTGAAGTTTTATTGTAGTTTATAATGGTTTACAGCAGTTTATCTCTGCGAGTTCGACATCTTCCCCCACTGCTTATAGTTTATAGTGATCCACATTAAGGTGGCTTCGCGTATTCTATACGTTCTCTCACTTTATATATTTTAGACTAGTTAAAAATCAATCTATTAAATATTCTCGTAGATTAGACTTTCAAGGTATATAACGTCCTGTATATAAAAGTTGTTATTATCAAATTTGGAGGGAAGTTAGCACATGTATTGGGTAATATGAGTACAAAATTTGATGTTTCTAGCTGTAAAATTTGTATAGTTATTAGCATTTTTAATTAATTTTTGTGAATTTAACAAGAAAATGTTGAAATTATTTGTAAAATCTTTGATGGCTCATAACTTCAGGAACATAAGACACAAACACTTTCAAGGAATTTCAGGAATTATGGTATAGATCTTGGAGAATATATACACCAAATTTGATGATTCTAACTTTAAAACTTTTATAGTTATTGGACTTTTTTATAAATGTTTACCTTAGTATATCTCTGCGTGTTATACGCCTTCCCCAACTCCACATTTTCTACCGCGTCTGGGCCTCTTTCGGCCCTCACTTTTCACTGTTGTGTATTGTACGATATTGTACTGTATCAGTATTGTACAATAACCGCATAACACTAATTGTATCATCATGAATGTAAAATAGAAGTTTCATATTTTTACGCAACGATTATTGTAGATTTTCATTATGTAGACATATAATTTCTTGTCATTGTGATGCCGCTTTCATCGCAGGTACGTGCCTCGCCTGCCGTCATTTTCTTTCATTTCCACCCACCATCAGACAACCACCACTACCACTGCCATCGACGGTAATAATAAGTTTCGCCGCCGTTTTTATCCTGCTTTGCTTTATTTGCGCCCGCGATTTATTATGAACGCTTACAGTTGCGCACGAGGGTGGGCCACAATGAGAGGTAATGTGCGATGTCGTTAAGAGTCAGCCAAACACTAGAAAAACGATAAACACATCGCGAAAATACTACAACAGTAATACATCTGTACATCTGCAGAGGAAGATTCAGACGTTGAGTCAAGCAATTGCACGTCGGACCAAAAAAGTACAAATGAGAACCAAGCAACCAACACATTTTCATTTGGAATATAATGAGTCAGATCGTAACCACGCAAGGACAACGAAAAACCTCTTTTACTAATTTAACTAGGTAAACGTATCTACAATCTTTCTTAAATATTCAATATTTTCATTTAAATTTCATGGTTTATAACGTCCTGTATATAAAAGTTAAGGTTATCAAATTTGGAAGGAAGTTACTACCTACAATGGGTGATATGTGTACCAAATTTGATATTTCTATCTGTAAGAGTTTAATAGTTATTTGCATTTTCAATTTTTGTGAATCACCAAAAAAAACTTTGAAATGAAATTCTTAGATGGCACATAAATAGAGGAACATAAGAGATAAATACTTTAAGTATTCAGGCAGCATGGTACAGGTCTTAGAGAATGTGTGTACCAAATTTCATGATTCTAACTTTAAAACTCTTTTGGTTATTCGACTTTTCATACATGTTTATAATAGAATATCTTTGCGAGTTCTGCACCTTCCCCCACTCTACATTTTACTAATTTATATGGAATATAATGAGTATGGTAGGATTGTAATCACGCAATTACAACGAAAAACCTCTTTTATTAATTTGATATTAACATATCGTTTATTTTTTGAAACGTAAAAAGCTCTGTCGAAGGTAATTTCTGTTCGAACAATTGTACATTTTTGGTTTATTTTTACCATTTATCGTTTTTTCACGATTTTAAATAAATCTATCCGGTAATACTTCCACGATAACATTTCTAGATTGTCAATCTAAATTCCATCTAATAATTTGATGAAAATTTCGATTAATCTTGTTTACGACACAACAAAACTACATTTTAGTAGGTCTCCTAGTTCTTCAATTATTTTTTACCAATAATGTAGCATGACGACAGTGGTAGGAAGAGCATGCATGTTTAAAAAAGCCATCTGCTCCGGGATGTCCTGCATCCTGCTGAATCCTGTCGGCATTCCGTGGTGCATGTTTTAATGTGCGTCAGCTGCACGAGTTGCGCACACTTATAAATATGATGATGTGATGCGATGCGTGCGTCACCGGTTAGCGGTGGCGGTACTGGATTACTAAATATTTTCCAGCCCACCCCGTCAACCCCCTCGGCTCAGCCCAGCCGATGTGGCGGCATCATGTGTACGTGTGTACGACTGAAAATTCATGTATTCCGTCATGTCGCCAGACAGTTGCACCCGCCGGCATTTGATGATTTGCAAACCAAATGTTGGCAAATGTGAAAACACGGAAACGTTTGCGACATTTTTAAGTATTGAACTTGTTTCCGCATAGCATAACGGCGGAATTTCTATATCTTCTTAGTGTTTATCCGTAGCTTAAGGAAGTTTTGTGGCAGTCGACTTTTCGGTGGAGAAATTTGCAAAGTTGTAAATTTGTCCAGCTTTTTCGGGAATGATTTCAATGGGTAGAGTCCATTTGGTTGTCGGCCTCTTTCGACGACGTCTGCATTTCCCTTTCGAGTACGCATACAGCTTAAGCAATAAATCCACATAAATAGTCCACAAAAGATGGATTATCTTCTTCTTGCTTGGCGTGCAAGGCTATTTGCAAGTGAAATCTCGTAGGCGAACACTCTGAGCTTCGGGAGAGTCGTCCAAAACTCGGACGGTCAAATATCTAATAGGGTAGAACCCCCTCAACTCTGTATTCGAAGGCTTTCCACTTCCTTTACCCTTCCTTATTTTCCTTCTTCGGCAAACCCACCCTGCATTTATCTAGTTTATTTAGTTCTGAGCGACTGACTAACGAATGAGAATGATTTTCTTCGCTTCAGCGGAGAGTTTTAATAAATTGGAAAAAGAAATAATCATTTCAAATACTTGTATAAAAGAATCATTACATAAACTTATGTTTTTGTTTAGTTAAAACGTTAAACCAATGATTTTTTGAAGTCATTAATGAAGATAGAATGAGTGGGGCAAGGAATTGGAGTAGGGGAAGTCTA
>WSZQ02000001.1:1889210-1899640 GCA_019419845.2 Weissflogia rhopalogaster | reverse complement strand
ATTAATTTTTTTTTCACAGGAACCTGTGCTTCAAAACGCTTTAAATCTTTAATAACAATTTAATACATAATTCATAACACAGAATTATTTCAAATTTAAAAAATAAATTAATCTGGTATCACCTCGTTTTTTGAGTTTTTGAGTTGCTCCACTGCGTACACTCCAGCGACCTTAATTTTGGTCAGAAACGAAAAAGCATGAAACGAAAAAGTTTTTGCAATGTTTATCAAATTAGCTTGAATATGACGTCGGATATTTTCATGAAACTCTTAAAATTGCATATTTTTGTACGGTTCCAAAGTTAAAATGTATTTTTCGCATCAAAAATCGATTTAAAATACGAAAAAGATATATAAATATAAATTTTCTCAAAAAAACATTAACGTCATATTCTAGAGAATTTAATTATCAATAGATTGAGCTGTTTTTAGCCAAATTCATTCGCTAGAATTATCTCAATCGTGTACGCAAAATCAAAAAACCTGGTAAATGAGAAACCATTAGTTCATTAATAAATATTTGTTAATTATATAACAAGAAATGTGACGTTTCCGGACGCAAAACATCAACTTTTCTATATTGTGTTCCCCGTTTACATATTCTCTAATTCTATGTGATGCATCTTGAAACTTTTATGATGTAGAAAAGTAGATATAAATACATTCTTAGTATGCCTAGAAAACGAAAACTAACAATCTAAGAAAAAAAATCTTATGAAAAAGACTAGATCAGACTCAGACTAATTAACCACAAATTATTGCTAGCTGATTGGTTAAGTGATTATCGAGTTACTTTTCTAACGATGTTAGAAATATAGTTTTGAGAAAAACGCACTGGCATCAGACAATTTTAAAATTACAAACTTTAAGAAAAAATTGATTTTTATTTAAATTTTTAAACACAGATAAATATGCCCGTTAAGTAAGATTAATTTGAAACAGAAATTATAGGCCAATTCCTGTGTATTTCCCCGCAATTTTACAATTTCCACAATTTGAGCAGTGTGTACACACAAACCACATCCACCTATCATCAATAATTTGACGACCCAAAATCGTGCTCGGCTGAAAATTAGGGAAACTAAATTCAGTTTAAACCTATTCCAACTATTATGTTTCGCTCGAGAATTAATTGCGAGCATTTAGAAGCTAAATCTAAATGGCGAAAGGGTCCGAACAAATGACGAAATGACACTTTGTCCCCGTGCATGCAGGTGCGACCATTGCGCGGCGCATATTTAATGGCCGCTATTCCAGTAATCCGAGCCGGCAATCAGTCAAGATCTTTATTTCCCGCGTGTTCACGTGCGCCACGCACGGGTCTGTTTTACACAAACGAACTCCGCAGAACCCCCTACCTCCATCGCCTCTGCCTAAATCTATACCTGAAACGCGGCCCCAAATATCACCATTCGACCTTACCACCACCAACAGCTTGACTCCTTTCCATTTCCCCGCTTTTCGCTCACGCCAAGTCGATGTACATTTATATGCGAATCCAGCACGTCCTGCGCGTGAATTGTGGTCACGCCAAGCGCCATCCGGAGAAACATCTCGCCGGCAAGAGTTTAATCTGGGCACCCTCAGACTGTACCAACCCGTTCGCCAACCGCCGCCATGCGGATGCAAATGGCGAGCTTTAACGCTCGGATATATTTGCGGTGGTCCCCCGGAATCATTTACCATTGTCTTCCCGCAGCATGCGCGTCTGTGTGTTTGTGTGCCGGCATGCAGCATATTCGCCTGAAACGGCGTCTGCGAAGGAAGTGCGCCAAAGTCTTAGCCATAAGGAACACAATTAGTGCGAGTCCTTGACGTCGACGCTCGAATCAGCAGCCGGCCGTCAGGATGACTGCGAGGACAATAAAGAAGGATGAGGCAGTGTGTCGCCTCGCCGACGAGGCAAAACCGAGAGATACGTGCACGTCTTGTTTGAATGTGGTTATTTGAGGATTTGCGTATGGATTAAAACACCGCGTCTTGGGAAACAGTCGCCTGTCTTGTCTGCGCTGCCTACCCTGGTGCGTTGTCGTGCGAGAATATGTCTTTTGTTCATTTTGTATAGTTTATGGCGAGCTAAGAAATTGTGCGAAAATCTGCGATGTTTTTACGACTACAACAGATGTGGTGTGGTGCATGCAACAAAGTTGACATCACTTAATCCAGATGGAAATAAAAATAATCTGTGTGAGGACAAATCCTCACGTTTATTGTAGCATATGTTGAAGAAATTACCGACATCTTCTCCACATTCTCAATTATTGTTTCTTACACCAAAAAAACTTACTTTTTTCCATTTTATTACGTTTTATTTAAGTAAGAAAAAAAAATTTTAAAAGAGACTATTTGGAACATGGAATTAGGTTTACTTTTAGTTGAAAGTGTAAACTTCCGTGAATATTTCAAATATTTTTGTATATGATAATATCGATTTTTTGGAAAAATTGCGAACGAAATGATTTTTGAAAGAAAAATTCGTTTTTATTATACAAAAAAAACTAACGAAGACAAGATCCCATCTTTGCGATCTCGTATTTTGCCTTGCTCCATTGCGTACACTCTAGCGACCATAATTTTGGTCAGAAACGAAAAAGCAAAAAGTTTTTGCAATGTTTATAAAATTAGCTTGAATATGACGTCAAGGATTTTTAAGAAAAAGATATATAACTATATATTTTCTCAAAAAATAATTCATGTCATATTCTACAGAATTTAATTCTCAACAAAATTAGCAGTCATTTAACCAAATCTGTTCAGTAGCATTTTCTCAATCGTGTACGCAAAATCGAAAAACCAGATAAATGAGAAATCATGATTCATTAATAAATATAATTAAGAGGAAATGTGGCGCTCTCGGACGTAAAATATCAGCCTTACTGTATAGTTTTCCTCCGTTTATATATTCTCTAATTGTTTGTGATGCATCTTGAAACTTTTAAGATGTAGAAAAGTAGATATAAATAGTTTAAAGATAACAAAATTACTCATCTATTTGCACTGTCTCAAAAAGTTAAAGTTTAGCTATCTTCTGACTGACGAAACCATATCCGAATGAAAATATATAGGTATCAGTATTCTGCACGTCAACTTCCCCACCGGATCATTAAAAGAAACGTGCGCGTGACGTGCACCCCGAATGAAAACCCAATAGTCGATTCAATCATATCGAAACCTCTAGGATGTGTGCGTTACTTTACTTTCAGGCTCGGGCCAAACAGCAAACTTCCCCAACCACCCCGTCTCTTTCCTCTTCACTCTTCTTTTCTTTCCCTTCCCATCCAATCCTTTTTGTAGCCGTTTTCTGAAATAACCACCAACGCAACACGATCGCCACATAACTGTTTCGGAAACCATCAAAACAACCTCCCGTCGTTTTTTCCCGGGTGCAGGCAGGGCCGACGAAAAAAGGAGCCACAAGAAATAGAAACAAAGTCTTATTGGATAGCTTGGGTGTGCAAACTCGATTGCTACTTTTAAGCACTTCCGTATAACATTCGCGGTGTTTGTCCGGCGAGCTGCACGCGGAATGAACGCGAAGTGCTTTTCGTCGGCAATAAAGACGTTCGAAATAGAGGAGTTTTGAGTCTGGTTGAGTTTTTGGAGGTAGCGGGAAAGGGAGTGTCGAAACTATGCACTGCTAACTATATTTGTAAAAACGAGCAAAATGGTGGAGACGCCGGGCGCACGAGATTCGAAAAGGAATTTGGGAAAGAATTACGACTTAATGCCGCAGTTTATCAGCGCAGGCGAGCTTTTATTTTAATTGACGTTGTTTGCTCGCGACTTTTGTAATTGGAACGAGATTCGGGAGGCGTTCGAAACGATGCAAATGTTTTAGGAATGTTGTAAAACTTGCCTATTGGAAACTTTAAGAGGCTAGAAATCGAAGAATCGTCCATTAATTTGCGTTTTCCAATGGAATTAAATTGACCACGAGTTCGAAGCTTTAGTTTCGATGCTTTACTTTAAAATCAGTAAAACTCAGTCGGCGTTTACTAACTTTTATTTCCATGTTGACAGTAGGCCATTACAGAATAAATGAAACTTGGCAAACAATATCAGGTTTCTATTACATTGAATTCTACCACAATGAAAATACAATTTGTGATTATATAATGAATACAGGGAAACCATATTATATAATCCCCAACTTCTTACCAATTGTTCGCTTCAAAATATAACATTTTAAACATATTAAATTAAAATCTTATTACTCAAAAAGTAAATTAGCAAACCTCATTTATCGGGTCAAAAAAATAATTTTTTTGTGGAAATTCTCTTAGCTATTGATTGCTGAAATATTCAAGAATCTTCCAACAGAATTTGACGTGTATTGCTGTAGAATATACGAAGTTACAGCTATGACGTCAATTGTTCTTTGAAACAATAAATATTTATATATGTTTTTCGAATTTAAAACGAATATTTATGTTAAAAATGCACTTTACATTTAAAACTTCATTAAAAACAAGTAATTTAAATTTTTTTCTCGAAAATACTAGACATCATATTCAAGCAAATTTAATAAACTTTTCAAAAGCTTTTTGGTTTTTTGTTTTGGATCCAAATTACAGACGCTAGTGTGTACGCAGCTGCAACTAAAAAACAAGGCGGTATAAACATGGGACTCATTATTAATATGTGATTATAAATTATGTATTAAATTGTTAAAATTCAAAACAGTGAGAAAAAAATCGTGAAAATCACCTGGAATAATCTGGAAAATAAAGTTCCATAAATATATAAAATTCCAAAATTTTGAAAGTATTGTTATTTTCTCGTTTATAAAAGAGAAAACGTTAACAACATTTTACAATTTAATGTTTACGATACTGAAGTTTTACGATAGTTAACAATAATTTACGACGGTGAAAATGTTTGCTCAATATAATTAATGAGTAATGATCTCAGCCGACGCTGTTGCTCAGTTGATTATGAGCCAAAAACTATATATCTTCTTTGTTTTATCACGTGAAGCTACGTTCATAAAACAAAATATTAGCATTTAACTCCAGTGAAACTCACATATACTCTGTGTATGTGAATCGTATGTGTGAATTTAGCAACTCGTGGTGCTATTGAACGTTTTATATGAGACTTTATTTGTTTTCAACGTTTTTAGCGCTGCGCCGTTTTTATTGGCCCGAGAGAGTGAGTTTCCATTGCCCCTTCGCATTCAATTGAAAACTTTGTTAATTAGTTTAGTCGGCGTTGTAAACTCGACGCCAATAAATAACATTATTTCCAAGGAAGAGTTTCAGTTACATTTAACTCGAATATAATTAATTGCCAAGCAAGAAACGGGTGATATTTTGTAATACTCTTCACAGCGTTTGCAGTTTTTTCTGTCGTTTTTTTTTTGTAGCTGTATGAAAGTAAAAGGGATTTTGCACCCCTTCTTGGTTGGAAGGGCACTTGAGCGTACGCACAACGCACTTGCGAATTGCCGCCTCGTAATCGGCGAAGGGCTAATCAAGGAGTGCACTCGACAGTCGGCATTGCACTCATTCACCGCGTCATTTTGCTCGATGTACTTCTCCCTTTCATTACGCGTCGGCATCGTTTATTCTCCTGATAATAATTATGTACACGTATAACATTCTTCCAACATATTGCAGCCGGTTTTATTCATTCGGTTATGTTTTTCCCGTCGGCATTCAGTGTCATAGGTTTTTATTTATGTTTTTTTTTTTTCATTGATTTATATCGGCATCCGTCAAAGTATTTAGGATCATTCTAAAGTATTCTTCAGATTCTGTATAAATATTTGTTTAGGTTTTATTTTATGAATATGTATATAGTTTCTTAAATGTTTTAGGTGTCGAAATGTTTCATCATAATCAATATATTTAGATTTTTCATGACTTTAAACTATCAAACACTACAATGTCACAAAATAGCAGCAATTTTCGACAAACTATGATCCGAAAAAATACATTCACACATGCACGAAACATTTTCCTGCAACAAAATTTCGGAAGCATCAGTCTACTGCCCTTCGAATGCTGTTCAAATAAAATAAAGCAAGTGAAGAATATTCCCTCAGAATTTGAAGTTTATTGCTGTAGAATATACGAAGTTATACCTCATAAAGTGGAATAGATGATAGTCTTATATTTATCGAACGTTAAACGCGTTTTTCACATAACGTTTTTCAAGTTTGTGTACACGATTGAGAAAATTCTTATGATCCGATTTGGCCGAATGAAAGCTCATTTTATATATAAATAAATTCTCCAGAATATGACGTCAATTGTTTTTCAAAACAATAAATATTTATATATGTTTTTCGTATTTTAAGTCGAATATTTATGCGAAAAATGTACTTTACATTTAAAACTATATAAAAATAAGTAATTTTAACGTTTTTTCTCGAAAATTCTTGACGTCATATTCAAGCAAATTTAATAAACTTTTCAACTTTTTCTTGGATTTTCGGTTTTGATAAGAATTACGACCGATAGAATGTACACAGCTGCAACTAAAAGCAAGGCGGTATATACATGGGATTCATTATTAATAAATATAGATTTTTAATATGAAAAAATTAGCTATCGACATGTTTCATAATGATCAATATATCTATATTTTTCAACATGACTTTTAACTAAAAAATACTTCAGTGTCCGAAAATAGCGGATAATTTTCGCCATAGTATGAGCCGAAAAAAAACGCATTCACACATGCACCAAACATTTTCCTGTAACAAAAAGTCGGAAGCGTCAGTCTACTGCACTTCGAATGCCGTTCAAATAAAATAAAGCAGGATCAAACAAATGGACCGGGCGACGCTGCTGAACTCGTAGCGTACAGACAAGCAATGAGAAAGCGCTGCCTTATTGGCAGGAACACAGGACAAAACACATCGGCACCCCGAAAAATCAAACGGAAAACAACACTCCAGAAAAACGCATCGACAAATTGGAAATCGAGTAGAGCAAATCAGACCGTCCCGGTTGTTACCAGAGATCAAAGCCTCGACCGATTTTTTATCCACACAATTCACCCAGATCCTGAAACAATGGAAACGCTGAAGTTGATAATTTCAGGCGGAAATCGTTGGAGCATAAACATTAAAAACTAATTATACTTAAATATCTCCATCGGTGGTGGAGTTTTAACCCCCTGTGACGGCTTTATTGTTAGACGATCAACGTCGAACGGCGTACGGCTGGGAATGGAAGTGAAACAAATTAAAGCGTTTAGAAAGGTGTAAAATGAAGAAATAATTTTATCTCCGCAATCGCCATCGCCAATCGAAAAATACGAGTGTGATCGGCGCGAGGAGGTGCGAGGAAAGAAGGAATTGATTGAGAAACGATTTCACAAGCGATTTTCCTGCAATAAAAGAAATGTTCTTTTCATCGAACATCCTGCGATCGCGCTTCTTGTCTGCCAGCAACACGGCTGCGTTTCGAAAAGTTTACTTTGTTCGATATGCGATTATCTCGTTCACGTCCACGTTACGCTGGTGCAAAATAAATTTTATTTTTTGCACCTCGCCCGTGCTTCGAGTTCCTGCGATGTGACTCGCTAGATTATTGCAGATTGTGAGCGTATAGGTATTGCTGCAGGTTTCACTGCAATTCGGAACGCTTGAATTTACTGTTGCGCAATTTCAAATTACACGATTTTCTCAATAATTTTCGGACTGTAACAATACCTATTTTTAACATATATAAATATTTTCAAAAACTGCCAGTTGATGACGTTTTGTTTAAAAAAAAGTATCGAATCTTTCATAATTTGCAATTTTTCATACATTTTCAAGAAGATATAAAAGAGAAAACATTACAAACGCTTTCAGTTTATACTTTTTTGATTAAAAATTGCTTAATAAATTCATTAAAACGTAATTTAACATAACCTATTTTATGGTAATAAAAATGTCTTTAATTAACTTTCACTACTTAACTTGCACTTTGTGTAACTCGTAAGATCTTTCAATTTGCGATAGTCGATTTCTAAATAAAGCCCCAATCGAAAACAACAGCGTATTGCGTATTATTCCATTCCTGAATCCTTTTTTACTCCATCGTTTTATCCGTTCCATCCTCCGGCAGAATCGTTAGACAATCTCATCGTTTTTTACAAGCTTCTGCGCTTTATTTCCTATTTTATTGCTCGTGAAATATAAGGTAAAATGAAATAAAATAACTCGCGGATTTTGCTGTCGATGCAGGAATCTTTACTCTTTTTTTGCAACTGAGTTTTGTCAGCATGAAACTCATCCAACGTGCAACATTGCTCGTACACTTTCCAAACTTGGCATTTTGTACAAAGATTGGCACTTTTTCGGTTGAGTCTACTTTTTTTAATGCTCAATGTTGTAAATAAGTATTTATAGTGGGAGTGGGTACGATTTCGAGAAAACAGGGAAAAAGAAACGTACTAAAGCCAATCAGAAGAGCAACGAGCCGAACCAACGAGACACAATGTCTGGTCGTAGGAAAGCCCATTCTATTCTGAGATTTACTGGCCACATTAAACAGTTTCCGGTTGGAACAATTCGAAATGCGATTTGCTTGTTCCTTCTTTTTTGTTTCTAGTTGACCTTGCAAATTCTAGGTTGCTTCTTTTTTCTGTTTAATTTGGCCCTTATTCGATGTTTTCTGAGTGTTTATGTTTCATTTTAAGGCTTAATTCTACTAAGGTTACTTCGACGTTTTCTTAACTAACCTAACCTAATCTGAAGAAAGTGAAATTATACCTGTAGAGGTTATTTTTTTTTGAAGAGTTTTGAAAGGGGACCTAAGTTGCGACGATAGAAAAATGACTTGGTCCAAAGATTCAATTTTTTCTTATATTTCCCTTTGCCCCTGGAGTATAAATTACACCCTAGTCTATTTATGGGCAAATCTTCTATAAATTCCTCAAACAGTGTTTGGTTTAATTTCTTGAAATCTATATTATAAGTCATGAAAGTTGAGTGTAATAAATGCGACATATTTGTAGCTATAAAAGTGATTTAAAATGACTTGTGCAAAAGATTGCAATTTTAATTGTATTTGTTATATTCCTATGTATACAAATCTTAAACCAATCTGTTCAGAATTAAATTTGCTACAATCTTCATGAATAGATTTTCCGATTAATTATTTAGGAACGGTATTATAGATCGTTAAAGTGGATTCTACTAATGTCTTCGTCATCGTTCTTATAAAAACGATTCTGTCTAAAGAATACATATTTCCCTTAGCCCTGAAAGTATAAATCATACGCCAATCGATTCATGGTGAAATTTGCAATAAACTCCTGGAACAGTTTTTCGTTTAATTACTTGTATTCTATATTATAATTCATTAAAGATAGATATGATAACGGCGAAATTTTCGGAGTCAAAAAAGATGATTTGAAATAACTTGTCCAAAGGTTGTTCTTTCATTTATATTTGCAATATTATTACGTATACAAATCTTACTCCAATCGTTTCAGAAGTAAACTGACTACATTTCCAGGAAATGTTGTTCCTACTAATATCTTTACCAAAAAGGCAAATTAAAAAAAATCTCTACGTCATTTATGATTGAAAAGAAAAAACACAAAAATTTAGCAGCCATCTTGTTAATTTTGAAACTTAAGATTATTATTGCATTCAATTAAAGTTTATGTTTATTGTTGCCTTCATCATTTTTAATGCGCATTGGCCGTTGTTAATTTCGATTATAAAGTGCTCGAAGTTTGCCCAAGTTCTGGGAAGATTCGCATAATTGCATTGGCCAGCATTTCGCGCCTGCATATCGCGTGTTTCAAGCACATCGAATGGGTGCATGTTGAGGTGCTGGCGCATAGTACGACGAATGGTAACTAACCTTGTTAGAGGAAACTTTCCTCGTTTTCCATCGAATTTCCCCGTCGACCGAACCAACGCCGTCGGTCTCCGAGATCACTTTCCTACACAGCTAAGCATCGCCGGCGCCGGCCTTAACATTTAATTTTAACATGAGCAAAATTACGAAAATTGCGGAAACTACGACCAACGAGCGCATTTCGCCGTGCTCAAATTCAATTCGAAGCAACTTATTATTTTATCGCATGATTTAAATTCTTCTTCTTGTTGCAACAATTAATTATACTTATTTTTTTCTGATCAGTAATTTTTATCTATCCATGCATTTTTATTGTGCATTTAAGTTCGTTTTTCATTATTTAATTATTTTCTTATTTCTATTAGATTTCTTTTTCATATTTCTATTAGTCCTCGGAGTACTATAAATCAGTCGTCAATCCATTCATGGTGAAATTTGCTATGAACACCTGGAACCGTTTTTCATTTAATTACTTGGAATCGATATTATATTGCATTACATTAATTTAAAACTTATTAAACGTATTAAATGAAACGTAACGTTGGCTTTAATTGGGGGCAATAATAATCTTAATTTTCAAAACTAACAATATGGCTGCCAAATTTCAATGATTTTGTCTTTT
>WSZQ02000001.1:1870733-1889110 GCA_019419845.2 Weissflogia rhopalogaster | reverse complement strand
TGGCGTTAAAGAAATGTTTAAATTTTACTTTTTTGAGAGTTATGAACAAACACATGTTTTTGTTCCTTGTTTCATGTTTAAAATGTGAAAACATTACTATATCTCATTTTCGGATTTAGTTTTTAATAAATTAGAAGTAATTTAAATAATCCTGTATGGTGTGCGACCAATCCAGAGCATCCGATGTGGTCGCAACTTTTCGCCAACTTTTCCACGAGTTTATCTCTAACTTTTAACTAACTTTCGACCGCATTGGTAATGTGTGTTAATTTGTTTTAATTTTGTTTAAGTTAGTTTTCACGTGGGCGTACGCCTTTATGTAGTTTACGGTTTTTTTTCCCTCTATTTTTTTTGTACCCGTTTCCATTTCTGTGCAAATTATACATAATTCTCTGCAGAGTGCAAAGCCATCAGCACTCCGTGTCCAATGCATAATCAACCGGTATTTGCATTCGATAGAAGTCTAATTACAAAATGTGACGAACAGAAATCAAAACTCACTGTGAAACACTGATGGAATACCAAACACTACCTTTTTTTATTCCAATCTCTTGCTTCTAATTTTACTTTGAATGAAAAATTTCAAACACGAATAAATCTCAACATTTTTTTTTATATTTAGAATCGTAAAAATCTATAGATTTTTCACCAATAACTATTAATATTGTGAAAAATCAACGATTTGAAATCTGAATATTAGCGACATGTTTTGTATCACTCGCAGCCAGAGATAATAATTAACAATTATCAACTTGTGTTCCACACATCCGCGCTTTGCATATTACCCCACAGTGCGCTCATAAAGTGCTCGCGTTTACGCTGTGCAGAGCAAATATGTTAACAGCTTCAATAAGTGCAAAGAGATTTTTTGCACGATTTATGCGGATGTGTTGGTTGCTGGGTGGTGTGATGATTGTGGCGCGGTTAAAATTTCAATTTTTCTCGATACAAAAACCGACAAACAGCGGCCGAGCGCGCGTAATGTGGTAATATGCAAATGCCTTGGAATAGCGCACTTGCTGCCCTCATAAATATTTATAAAGCATGCAAGCGTGCACGTGGATTGCTTTTTATTGTTTCCCCAACGAAAGTACTGAGTGCTTTGATGAATTATCCAACTGATCGCGGCTTTTTACAGGTGGATTTCATTCATTTTGAGACAGCTCAATATGTTTCAATTCAACCATAAATCATTGATATTATTTGTTAAAGTGAAATGAGATATGTTGAAGTATAGAAAATTGAGATTTAAAGTAAGGAATACTTAAAAAAAGTTGAGTTTTTCAGATATTTGATAAGTTGAGTTAAACAATATTAAGATCAACAAACCACAATCATCATCCGCATCAACAAACCGTAATCGGCATATAATCAGCATCCGCCGAGACTAAATATCGAAAATGCTGACACGTCAAAATCGACACGGCGCAGCGAGATCGCTACCACGTGTTCTGCAGTGACGAACTAAAGAAATGGTCGCGTCAGCATTTTTCACCTGCTATTTATAGTCGACATTTCGTCACCATCTTCACTCAGTCAGTCCGAGTCAGTTCGACATAGAAGTCCACCAACAGCGAGCCTGTCATCAGTTGCTGTCTCTGTTGGTCTCTGGTCCGCTGGCTCCGAGAGTCCACACAGAGTCCCTCACTGGCCGTCTCCTCCGACCACTCCGACGCCAGCAGTCGCCACCTCCGAGTCGGCCCCCCGCCGGCGTCACCAGCGAGGTTTACTTGAACCTTCCTGCCCCGTCGACCAGTGCGAGCCGATCGTCTCCATGTAGTTATTTCATTTCATGTATTGAGGTACAAAAAATCTCACAAACTGATGACCCCGACGTGGTCCACGACGTTCACCTCCACCTGCTGCCTCCCTGGATTTCCCTGGATCATTTTATATATTTCATTTCATGTATTGTGGTACAAAAAATCTCAGAGATCATTTGTGTTAATTGTTAAGATGGAATAGGCTATGTTTCAGCCTAGAAATTTCAGATTTAAAGTAAGGATGGCTTAAAAAAATATGTTTTGCAAATATTTACTAAAAAATATGAATAACTGCACAAAAATTAAAGAAAAGTGAAGTTTAAGAAAAAATAAAGTATTAAACTTCGTATTAAACTATTTTTTAAACCCCAATCTACGACATTTGAAGTTATAATCATAAAAACAATATAAGTAACATAAATTATTGTGTAATTTAGTAAATATATTTATAAAGTAAATTTATACGTTAAAATATTGCGGTTAACATAAAGTTTACTCTTTGATTTACAACCCGAGTTTATATCCCCATTTTACGAAGGTATAAATCTGGTAAAGGGAATTATCCCTCTTATGCCATGATTCCGGGAGCGTTCAAAGCTAAACAGGCGTATGCAAAAGCAGGACCAAAATGCCTCTCCATTGCATTCACGTTTGCTCTCTGCTTGACTTTACAGGCGCAAGCCCACAGGGTCATATGCACTCATATGCGAAATTATTCCACACTTTATGCGGTAATATGTCGGCGGTCCGCCCGGACAAAAAGGTATTTACTCCCGGATCTGCATGTCAAACCAGACGGAAATGATGGAAACTAGTGTCATGTGCAACGACCAACTCTAGGCAATGATCATAATCGCATCTCAAATGTGCGTAAATCGCAGACTAAACGTTTTGTCTGGTTTTCCAGGATGGTGAGCGTGGTTACCTCGATGGTCTGGCATCACGGTACGCCGATCTCTTCAGCACGCACTACGGAGACGTTTTGAGCTATCTGGAGGACTTACGACGACGTGATTGGGCTGAGATGTCACCGCGGGAACGTGTCGCCGTCTCTCCGAGCACGCCACCCGGTGGTGCACATTACGCACCACTTCCCACAGGAGCAAGTGGAGCCAGTCTTACATCATCACAATCACAACCCATCTACGTTCCTGGCAAATATTCTGTAAGCACTGATATAACTATCTTCTTCATTATCAACATCATCAAATCAACATCAACATCATCAAATCCATCAACATAATCAAATCCATGAAAACAGCAAACGGATTTTAGTTTTCCCGATGGCTTGACTCTTGTTGATCCCCCCAAACCCTCGAAAGATTCGTTGCCTATTGGCGATCTTATTGACTTTTGTTCTTTTGTTTGTTGATAGCCATCCAGTTGTTTGAGTGCTAAAGAATACTCTGTAAGTCCTCCCATTTCGCTGTCTGTTTGCTGAATTGTCTCCAGCTCTGCTCGAATATTTCTACTTGCTCGTGATCAATGTCGTTATCAGCGAATGCTTGCCGTAGATGTGAGCAAACCAAGCTTAATCCGCATATTTTTCTGTTTATAGCCATCCAGCTGTTTGAGCGACAAAGAGGAGGACGAGATCTACGGGTTTGGTTATGGTGTTTATGGCGCTCAAATGGTTCGTCAGCAACAGGCTCGTTTGATGAATGTTCAAACAGCACATCAGCCAATGTTTATGCAGCAACAACCAAATCAAAATTATGATACGTATGTATATTTTCTTAAAATTTGCTTGGTTTTCAGTGACTTTTTTTCGGAATATCAATAGTTCAGAGCATTTTAAACTTAACTATTCCGAACAGCACGAGAAAAGTTCCTGTGACATCAGATTCTTCTATCTTTTATTTTCTTTTATCAGACTCTAGATTTGTGACAAAAATTGTTTAGACCCGTATTTTTCATCCTTTTTCTTGTCTGAGCGTTTTAGTCAAACTGTTCCACATTTATTCATCTTTTTCAAATATTTAGTAGAAAAATATGAATATCAGTACAAAAATTATAGAAAATAAGTACATTTTATCAAAAAAATAAAACACTTTTTAAACTATTAATCAAACCCCAAAAATCGTGGATGTACTTGTTATGATGGAATGGGGTGTGTTTAAGTCTAGAAATGTGAGATTTGAAGTAAGGGAAGCTTAAAATATATGCACATTAATAACAACATAAAAAATTATAATAAATTACTAAAAACTATAAAAACACCAACTACAAGTTACAAATTAAAAACTAAACAAACCCTCGGCCCCTCCGTTTACTGTACTATGTTACCAACTCCAGAATCCTATTTGTCTTCTCCTATGGTTCTTCTCTTGTACTATTCTCCTAACCATAGCTACCTTCTCCCCTCTCACACTCAGCCAGTTTTGCATACTCCTTTCACCCTCACAATCAATACCTTGGGCCCATTTCTCTCTCAATCCCATAAATTTATTTGCCATGTGCTCCCACGTATCCACTCAATTCTCACACATCATACATCTCATATAATCTACACCCATCCATATCTTTCACCTCCGTTCCCCATCTTGCTCTTGCCATTAAGCGTTTCTCATCAAAGCTCAACTTACTGTCCAGATAGACAGGCCTACCTTCCAGAGCTTGAAATCGATGGTACTGCGGGTTGTATGTACTCTCCCTTATTTTATTTTGCCGAGTCTGGTATTCCACCTCTTCACCCCTTCTTCTTACATGTTCTTCCATGGCTTTTTCTACCATTAACTGTCCCACTAGTGTTTCAGATAGCCCAACTTCCCAGTAAGCCAACTTTCTTTGGTCATTCCATGCACTTCCCCCCTTTCTCACACACTATTCCCATATATACTTTACCATACTCTCATCTCCCATCCGATGGTTCTTTGGTCAAACCTTTATTTTTCTAATTTTTCTATTTTCATTTTGTTTTTCTTCTATGCTGCCGTGCTTTTTTCTATTATTTTGCTTTTTTACCCTGTCCTTTTAATTTATGAACTTAATTAGTAAAAAATACGATTCAATTTTTAATTTATCCACCCCTACTTCCAGAAAATAGAAATAATTTCACCTTAGCAAACAAACGTCAGACCTAAGACAAATTGCTATTAAAAGTACGCGAAGGAAATACCTTAAAGGAGGGGAAAGATCCATTAGACCAATGTTGTACCATTTACAATAAGAGCAAATTCAGATCGAAAGCTCAGGTTTATACTCCCTCGTATTATAAGCTCACTCACTGCGAATCCTTTAATTACTTTCGCGCTTTTGGTTATTAAAAACACTAATGACTCTGCTTTCAAATATTTCCTTATGAATATTACCTTAGGAATTCCCAAAAGTAATCCCGTACAAATTGAAATATTTATATTTGCAAAACGTAAACCAGAAATTAAACGTGTTCCACTCCCATTACTCCATCAAATAATAATAATTAAATCATTAAACTGCACACTGCTCTTTCCTGTAAAATTAATTAATGAGAGAAATAAAATTAAATTCTGTAACTATTCCAAGTAAAAGGAAAATAAAACAAACTTTCAACTGCATACACTAGCGGTCTTTTCGTTAATCCTATTTAGCTATTTCGTTTGATTCATTTTCATTCCTTAATAATTATTTTCATTCCTTAGTAATTATTTAAGTAAGGTTGTTCGTAAATGTAGTGAATTACTTACTAAATTTACGAACAACCAAACAAAGTAAAATCATTTCGTAATTAGTCTCACAATCAGTCGCTATATTTTATACTTTATAGACTATAACTGTATAGCTTAATGAACCTTTCTGGAATTGTTTTAATAAATTATTCAGAAGAACATTCCAAGTCAATTTGTATAATGTATTGGCTTACATCCATTTTTGAATTATTAAATACATTTCTCGAGTATTAAGGTTAATTGATATTTGTAGCTGTAACAATAACAAAAAAGTTTGCGTTTGCCAGAAGTGAAAAAGGAAACGAAATTAAACTTAACGAACACTCGGATAATATTTTACAATTTAGTAGACTTGAAGCATGTTCCATCCAAAGGCAATGCGTTTTCATATTTTCAACATGTTAGGAAGAACAACACAGTCTACAATTTTCATGCCTCCTTCTTGTATCCACTTTTAGGTACTTAAATTTTTTTTCTTTCTATTCTTCTGTGAAAATGTAGGAAACTTGTGAGCGTTTGTTTCTTGTTTTTTCTACGTGCTGTACGGCTCATAATTTACCTGTTTTCTCTGGAGCTTGAAAGTTTTCCTGATGTATTCTTTATACGTTTTTCTTTTACGTATTCCGCTTTTGGACATTAATATTCCTGCCAGATGCAGTTTATTAATTTATCTTCATCTATCTTCTGCATATTCATATCAACATGACTAAATGTTATGATAATAATTTAATTATGTTTTTAAATTTGCAGTTGTTTAAGTCCACGTTCAGCATATTTTTACGAGTTTCCACCCAATGGTAAGCAATTTCATGATTTATTCTTGTAACATCTCCGAAAAATAACTTGTGCTTAAGATTCCATTTTTATTCATATTTCCATTATTCCTGGAAGTATAAATCATTTACTAATGGATTTAGTGTGAAATTTGCCACATTCTCTTTGAATAGTTTTTCGAGTAATTACATAGAAGCGATATTCCTAGTCGTAACAGCGTGTTTTTAGGAAAATTTTGTGTTCGAGACGAAAAATCATTGAATTTTTTTGGAGCGCGTGTTTGGCTAAAGCCAATCGTTCTTGTCAAGAGGGTAATTCCTTGCTTTTTGTCGGCGTCTCCCGGCACCGCCATCAACCACGACTACCGGCGCCTCCACCACCGCCTTCCAACGTGCGCCTGGTAATTTACAACCGATGGGCGCGTTATTGATAGCTTTTTGTTAGCTATTCGAACGGTGGCGGGTGGCGGCGGCGTCTCACCTACGTGTAATCGCATCGCTAGGGGCTGAGCAACGACACAGTAAAACGAAGCGAATAGCGATTTCGCTCCAAGGTATCAGGAGGCTAGGAACGCAATAAAATCAACAGAAACGCGCGAGAAAAACGAGCGGAATGGGGGGTAATCGAGGGCGAAATGCACGCGAGTACGCGAAAAGCGGCCATAAACCACTACATTCTTCGGAATGCAGAGCCCCAGCTCTGATAAAAGGATTATGCAATCTTTGATTGCCATTTGGATAATTAAAATCGAAATACAATCGGGAATGATTTTTATTAGCCCCCATAAAAGAAGTCTAACTATAAATAAAGTTTTTTTTATTCTCCTAAAGTTTATTCTTATACTATAGTACCATCCACAATTTCTATGTACAATTATCCATATATTAACTATAACTATATAACTATTAAATATAATTAGTAAAACATAATTTGATATTATTTTAAGAACCTTTTTTAAAACAATTTTTGAGCCTACGTCGCTATCATGTCAGTGGCGTTCATAAATTATCCTTTTTGTAGGGCGCGTGCCACACGTACTCGAAGGGTAAAGTTTCATTTAGCAGGAATTTGAGAAACTTCGTTTCAAAGCAGGAAAGAGGCACTCTCCGCAGGGTGTGATGATGTAAATTTTGCTCCACTTTACGCTATGCACCTTCTTACCCTCCGTTCAACAAACATTTCAAATATCCACACTGCTACGACTATACGAATACATCTATAGCGATAAAGCAAGCAAGCTTCGTCCGTATAAAGGGACGCGAAATTCCCAGTATGTTATCCGATTATAATAATGCACTAATAAAGATTCCCATTGTCTAACCGGACCCGTTCATACGCTCATACGTTATCCAGGAAAAGTTAAATGAACTTGACTCCGCCCGACAGGTGTGAAAATATGAAAGTACATTCTCTTAAGATGCCGTGCACTTGTTAAGGGCACGCCGGCTATAAATTTTAATTTAATGGGAGTGCTAAAGCGTATAAATATTTATTATGGCCCTCGTGGCGTGTCGCATACCGTCATAAATCCTCCCCTTTCGACCCCCTTAACCTACCCCCTCGCTTACCCGTTACCTCTTCCCTTACGTAGCGCGACATTAACTCGTGAAATTAACTGCCGATTACCAACGAAAGAGTAATTAAACAATTTGGGAATCGTTGTTAAATTGTTGGAATTTATGTATTTTGAGGGGGGGAAAGGAAGGGTGAGGAGAGAGAGGAGAGAGGGCACGGAGGGGGAGAGATGGGAGGGAGGACAGGGAGAGAGATAGAGAGAGAGGAGATGGAGAGAGAGATAGAGAGAGAGGAGAGGGAGAGAGAGAGAGAGGAGAGGAAGGAGAGATAGAGAGGAGAGGAAGGAGAGAGAGAAGAAAGTGGGGAGAGAAAGGAGAGAGTGGGGATAGAGGGGATATAGGGGGAGGGAGGAGAGATGAGAGAGAGAGAGAGGAGAGAGAGAGAAAAAAAAGCAGTATCATTTACAAAATTGTGCAAATATAAATTCCAGAAGAAGCATTCAGAAAAAAAAGTCCATAGATGAATTCCATGCAACATTCAGAACCTAAAATTGTAGGGACCTAAAGTGGCAGAGAAACAGATTTATACCCCTCTATGAAATAAATTACTATTGTGTAGCTTCCAAAATTGTAATTTCTCGTTTTGAGAACGTTTAAAATTATCAAAGTTTATTTCACTGTAGAAGTACATCTGCGAATCGCATTAAATCGGAAAGTGTCAAATAATCGGAGGGGTAGTTGTGTGACAGGCGCCGTGACAAATCGCATTCCCCGCCCGAGTTGAAGTTGTGATTTAGACGCCGATCCGCTATCAGCGGGTGCCGGGTTGATAACTGCCCGGTATTCCTGCTGGAGGATGGCAGGGGGTTGGCAGTAGAGCAGTAGTCGTGGCCTGTGGCATTGGTGGAGGTGCCGGTTTGTCTGACGGATCGATGTGACACCCTGTTACATACCACTCCATGGGGGCACACGCGTTGCCAGGATGTGTGTAACGAATGCTCCTACATTTCGCGAACACATTGAAACAGTCAGTCCACTTCGGCTTCGGTCACATCAAGCGGCCGTGTTTAGCTAGCGTTTTGCGCGGTGGATGAATGGGGGATGAGGGCACGGCAGGATATGCTCTTCACCACCCCCTGGTTACGGCTCCCCACAAGGCCCTCCCACAGGGCCTGCCGGGCAACTCCGAGTACGGGTATGTCGGGAAGCGGGGGAGAGGATAGGGGGCGAGCTTGATGGCTTCGACGGCGAGCCTGACTTCCGCACTTGCGGCCACTAAATACGCGCCAGAGCGGATTGAAAAGCCGCCCAAAACCGGATGAGACTGTTTGCATGGGTTTTGAGTGTGATGGGCAAAATGGGCGGATTACGGTGCAATAACTCCTCTCATGTGTGATGCATATCTGTTTAAAATTTTACGACAGTTGTATTTTATGTAAATTTTGAAAATTTGTAATTTTTAAAAATTTGAAATTTTAAAAATTTTAAATTGAAAGAATTGGAAATTGGAAAACTTAAAAAAAATTTTAATTTGGTAATTTGAAAACATATAATTTTGAAAATTTATAAATTGATAAAATTTTAAATTTAATTTTTTTAATGAAATTTTCGAAATTTTAAAATTTTAAATTTAAAAAAAGGAAAAATTTCATTTGACAAAATTTGAAAATTTGAAAAGTCAAAAAAAAACTAAAACTTAGAAAAATTGAAAATTTAAAAGTTAGAAAACTTCAGATTTCAGCCGGTACAATCTTCAAATCACTACCGACTATAAATTAACTTTAGTTATCCCAAGACTTATGCCTTAACTATTTGAATAATGCCATAACAACGGAAGGCTACTGATAACGAAGTCTGTATTCTGATTGCCAAGACGTCTTGGCATAGCGTTGTGCGTTGTGAATAATCGCCACGATTAATAATTTCCTCATTCGGCTTCCGCCAAACCACGCCAATCTCATCCAATCTCTTCTCTTTTCATTTATACCTCAATGTTGGTTTTCGCATATGCTAGACGCGTACGTGAGCATAGATAAAGATGAAATACTAAGGTTTCTTCGATTAGAACAGAGGTTCTTAAACTTTTTCTCCAAATATCTCCTATTTTTTATGATAAGAAACATAAAAATACGTATGATCTGATATTTACCATACACAAAAAAAATACGGCGATTTTTCACACGCTGCTGTTAATGCTGGTGCACGTGCACCAAAAGCCGTTTACGCACGAATATCGTTCGGTTCTTTTTCGTAAATTTCAGACAATGTTGCGAAGCCTTCTTAATGTATAAATCCTAATAATAGGAAACTATGACGACTAAACGAAAAATAGGTGCCTTAGTACATGCATTAGTTGCTTATTGGATGCAGCGTGCGGAAAAGCTGCCATACCGTGAATACATACGAAAAAATATTTAATTTCCATTCAGATTCTTAGTTGTCGTGTATCAGCACATTAAATATTTTGAGGAACCACTGTAACAAATCATAAGATTAACGTATAATGTTAATTAGGGTGTTTCAAATTTGACTACAAGAAATTTATTTGTAGGAATAAAACACGCCTTTCTCTTGTTCGTGAATATCTCTGTATATAAAATAATATTCCTTAGGCCAAAGAAAACCAATTTCAAACGTTGCATTAAATGCAACTCACAACAAAATTAGAATTAAACGCTTCCAGCCATAATTAACTTCATTGTGCAGTTACTGAATATCAAAGAATCACAATATACTGCTACGAATTTTAGATTAATATTAAGCTAATAAAAATTAAGTTACATTAAGAGAAATCTACGCGGTACTGTGCGTAGCGTAATTTTTAATAGTTAATAATATTAACTCTAAATCACTGAACGAAAAGTGTTGTAGCCAATTTCACCCTGAATCGATTGATGCATGATCTATATTTGTAGGAATGAGAAAAATATGAATACAAATGGAATCTTAAAGACAAATCATTTGTCGGTTGATGTTAGACTCTCCAACTTCTCCAAGATATAACTTGATTTCCAAACAGTGAATTGAAAAACTATTGCAAGAATTGTTAGTAAATTTCATTCTGAATCGATTGGTATATGATTTGTTTACATATGACCAAGACAAATATAAATAAAATTGAAATCTTTAGCTGAAGTCATTATTCCGATAGCGACAATGTCGCTTTATTAGACTCAACTTACTTTTATCAGTAAAATATAAATTCTACGTAGCTTAACAAAAAAGTGTTGCCTGAGTTTGTAGCAAATTGCATAGTGCATCGATTGGTGTATGATTTATACTCCTAGGTTTACAGAAGCAGTTTGAATTTCACATTTTAGTTCCACTACTTATTACAGTCGGCGTATAGTCCTCTTAATTAAAAGAAATTTTAAATATAGTTGTAATGATAAAATTCAATGCTTTCTATTTCTTCATTTCTATGAATCTATTCCAGAACAAAATTACACAAACACCGCCAAAAAGAAGACGACATTTTCGCGATTTCTGCGCGGCCTCAAAACATCGCATCGCAAGGAAAAGCACGGAACCAGTTCTCCACGTCACGGCAGGGCTGCAGCACGTGGAGTGCCACAAAGGGTAAGTGTGGAAAATGATATTTAAATACTGGGAAAACACGACACGACGCTGACGACGACGGCTTAGTTTTTTATTTCATTTCTATGCGCTTTTATTCTCTGCTTTATTCGAATATCATGTTATATTGTTTCTCAAAATGTTCGCGCGGCACAAATTTATAGCCACATTCGTATTTGTGCGCGATGGTTGTGATGGCGGTGCCTGTTTTGCTCCACGGGGGATTACACGCAATTGAAACGTTGTTTAGCATATAAAACCGACACACCATCCAATTTGCGCGCATCATAAGCACGCCCAAACTAAGATAAACCGAAACGTGGAAACCGGATGTGGAATAAAAGCATCAACTAAGAATAAATTTTCCCAAACACTTCACATACATTAGATGGGTGTTGAAAAGCAAATTTATTATAAATTGGCCGTTGTTTGAGTGCTTTTCATTTTTTTTTGAGGCACTTATAGGGAAATTGTTTAAAAATAAAAGAGGAAAAATGTTTTAAAAGGAAAAATGTTAAAAAAAAGAAATATGTTTAAAAGAAGGAAAAATGTTTTAAAAAGGAAAACTGTTTATAAAGAGGAAAAACGTTTAAAAAAGGCAAAATGTTGAAAAGGGTTGTTTTTAGAAGCTTATTAAGAATAGGAAATTTATTAGTTTCAGATTAACAAGGCTTAGTTGATCGATGATTAAAATTTACGTGGTATGTTGATAGTTTTTGTTTGCAAAAGGAAACTGTGACGAGTTCACAGGGTTGTAGCACGCGTCCAACTTTCCCCCCGCACCCACCGAAATGGCGCTTGCTAGGGTGGTGGTGTGGAAAGCGCCTCGGAAAAATGTTCATAAATCAATCAAACCTGTCACGGCTTATTCGCTCGGGTAATAGCTTGCGCGCCACGCTTTTTCGAAGGTAACAAAATAACGAACCACCGCCAACACCTAGAGAAAAGATGGCTAAATACAGTCGTCTAAATAAATTATTTTGAAAATTCGAGAGTGGAACGTGTGAAAAAGACGCTTATCAGGATATCACATAATTTAAAACTATAATATGTTTAAAAACACATGTTTTTAAAACAACCTCGTGCTTTAAAAGACATTAAATAGTTAAAAAAACTTATTTTAATAGATTTAAACCATCTGGAATATTTCAGGACACCAGAACTAGGCCAAAATTGCAATGAAATGAAATTGTAAAATTTGAAAATGTTCTTCTACGTTTTATTGCTTCCCACAATCGACCCCTACGATATTACTCTGTTTGGCCTTGCTCTGTTTGCCCTCCGATGGGGGTCCAGAGGAGGGTGGTAGGCCCACAGAGTTTTCCAACTGTTGTTTGCCATTACAGAGGCTATTGAAATGCGCACCATATGTAAAATAACAACCAACAATTTCTCGCCAGCCGCATGCCGCCCGCAATTCCAGCTTATTCTATTTTACTGTTTCACCTCGGGAAAGGGAGAAAAAAAAAAACACAGAATGGTTTGCATCTCCGCTCCAATTTCTAGTTCTATCACCCTTGAGAAGAGGTGGTTGGCGTGGGAGAGCCACGGTCGTTTATTTCGCTTGGGATGTAAATTCCTCTACATTTGCACTTAACGCGCATTCCGCGTAATTTATCCCCGAAGGAGTTCTTGGCACCTTAACCCCACCATTCCTTACTCTAGCACACAAACTTCGTCGACGACGATGCTAAGGAAGGCGTCTAAGCAAAAGCAATAAACGTTGTTAATGTTACAATTTCGTCTGGGGCAATAGAAAGAAAAACGCGACACCTTAGAGATGCGTGCGAAAACCGAAAAAAAACACTGAAAATACGACAAAGATTTCGATAATGTCTTCGTTTTTTTTTTCCTCCTAACTGGTACTCGATGGAAAGTGCAGAAAACGATCGAAATACAATAAAACCAATCGTCTGAAATGGATGTCATTATTGTTTCCTTTTTAGGAAGAAATTTTTGTGTTTTTCGACCTTATTTCTACTATACGGTACCCTAATACTAATCAATGAATAGACAGGGTAACTTCAGCCTGTACAGATCTCTAAAATCTATATTTTGTTCTGTTTTTATGTTGTAAATACTTGAAAACAGAAGTAAGTGAAATTTAATTGATTCTAATCATATCATTCCGGTTTTTATGGCGAAAAATTGGTGTTTCCCGTTTAGCAAAAATTAATAATCAATGTAATTCAACTGAGCAACCGAGATTGGCTCAATTTCAGCTAAATTGCGAAAAAGTAGTCCCGGCATATCAGCGATGGTGAGCATTAACAACGCTCATTGTGCGCGACTTGATTTATGAATGTTTGCGGCTGCTCGTTAGTTTTTCCCATTTCCGACTCTTCTCAGCGATGGGTTGGCTGGGTTTTCGCCGATGGTTTGGCGTATCATAGTCCGTACTTTTGTTCTTTGGCACGTGCATGCGAAACCATCAGCTTCATTCGCTTCATTATATGTATTATTCCACGATGCAATCCGACGAATAAAAACGACAATTTGTGTTTCGCGCTGTTTTCGTCCACCCACGAACGAAAAACAACTTCGTGGACGTGCAAAAACGAATTTTATGAAGAATTATCGCTACAGATAAACTGTCTATACAATTATCAAAGTGGGATTTTTTTTCTGTAAAGTTTAAATGTGTAAAAACACAAAATTGAATTGTACCCTAAATTATTTCCAACTTCGGTGTATATACATTGTCAATAAAAGAACAAACATTTAACTGCATTAAAAATAGCAATAGTTTGTACGTTGACAGTTTAATTTACAAAACGAGTGCAATTATCGTAAATTTTATGTTTTTGATCGAACCAATTCACAATCATAAAAAATGTATGTTATATTAAGTCTAAAAATAACACATACTATGGAAAATTGGTTTTATTAATGGAAGTATCTTGTTTGTTGCCTTGCAATTATATAGGTTTTATTTATTTATTACGTGAAGGGCATACATATTTAATTTTTCATCTATTTACATTTGTATTTTGCTGACATTTCTAAAAATTTAGTTTTAATTATACTTCCAAACAGAACAAAATCAACATAAACTCGGTAAAAGAAAGCGAAGAAATAAACATTTTTGGTACTTTCCAACCAGTGCCTTATTAGTATTAGGTATAAACAGAGAAAAAAAAAACGATTATCGAAATTGTTGACGTATTTTCAAACCTTTTTTGGTTTTCAAATACCTCTTCTAAGGCGTCGTTCACACCGGCGAAAGAGATGGTGTAGTTAGTTAGTCCAAACATTAACATTGATTAGTATTAACGACGCACCGTACGGTAAAAATATGTTCCGAAAACGCAAAAATATATACCTAAAAAAGAAACAATGTTGAGATCTCGTTTCAGACGATTGGTTTTATTGTATTTCGACCGTTTTTTGTAGTTAATCTCAAGTGGCAGTTCAGTTGTAGGTATAAATAGAAAAAAAAACGCAGTCATTGTCGAAATCATTGTGCTGAATTGATACTTAGTTTTTACTAAATCGAAAACTCAATTTTTTTATCATGAAAACATAAAAAATAAGATTAGAGTTATATTATATTATATAGATTATTATATTATTATATTATATTATATTATATAGATTATTATATTATTATATTATAGAGTTTAATTTTTTCTTATTTTCTTCAAGTATTTTCAAAGTTGTAAAGTAGAAAATTTGAAAATTTTTAAAGACCTGGTCATTTTGAAGTTAACCTGACCATTCTTTGATTAATATTAGCGCACCGTACAATAGAAATATGTTTGAACAAACACAAAAATATATACCTAAAACGAATCAATAGTGACATCCTACTTCAGATAATTGGTTTTATTGCATTTCGACTGTCAAACCATAATATGGAAAATTGGTTTTATTAATGGAAAATATGTTTTTCATTCCATTGCGTTTATACATGTTCAATTATTTATTCCGCGAATTGCATAAATATTTAATTTTTAATCCATTTACATTTATATTTCGCTGACATTTTCTAAAATGTAGTTTTAATTATACTTCCAAACAGAACAGAAAATCAACATAAACTTAATAAAGGGCACCCAAGATAAAGTCGAGGTTGTTTGAAACAAGATTTCTGGACAAGACAAGATTGCCTGCATCAAATATTAAACAAAATTAAAAGTAAACTTACAGCGAGTAAGTTTGAACAAGACTGCAGCTTTCCGAAAGCCTTTGTAATATTAAGTTTTTATTTCGCCGTCTTGTGCTTAATTTTTTTTGGTGCGCCGAGCAACGTCTTCGTAGATATTCGCAGTAAACGTTGGAGATTTCACTTCACCTGTGCGCTCTTAATGTTCTTCCTGCGACGTCGACGACGACGCCGACGAAGGAAGACAGGGGGCAAGGGGCAAGCATGTTTTACCGTCTGCTTGAATCGAAGTTTATAAGTGAAAACTAGAAACTTGTTTGCGTTGTCGTCACAGCTTGCGATCGGAAGTTTGCCCAAGGAAGGATTCAATGGCGTCGGGGCATGGAGAGGAGTATGCTGACGACAGCGATGGGAAACCGCACAACATGGCCTGCGACAAGAGGCGCGCAAATCTGCATAATTCCTTTTTACGCGCTCGCGCATATTACGCGAGGGAATTTTATTATTTTTCCTCCCAGGCTTGCTCTGGGCCTGTCTTTCCTCGAGCTAAACGAGGCCACGCTCTGAGGAAGTAATTTTAAAATGTGCAAGTGCTCCACACGGAGTTGCTTCCTTCGTTATCGATGCACGGGAGTGGGATGGTTGGCAGAATGGTGATCAGGGGAGACAAGGATGTCTCCTTGATAGCAGGCGGAGAGGTTTGAATATAGGACGATGTGGAATTGAAAGTAATTTTGAGAAGAAACCAAAAATTATTGTATAGTAGCCAACACGAGACGACAAAGCCCATTTAAATTGCTCCTAAAAACTTTTATTTTTAATATTGTTATTTTATAGGTCTATTCTTTTCATATTGGTATTTTTTCCGGAACATTTAGTATTGCTTTCCTTTGTTTTAAATAGATATATTAGAGGTGATTAAGAGATGACAACTCCGACGGTACTTGAAATTGAAATTAGGCTAAAGATTTCACTTTTATTTATATTTATTCTGGTCCTATGCACAGAATACCAATCGATTCAGAATGAAATTTGCCATTAATCGTTGTATTTTTTTTGTTTAATAACATCAACGTCGTTGGTTTCCGAAAAATGACTTGTCCTTAAAATTCCATTTTTATTAATATTTCCCATAATCCCAAGATTATAAATCATACACCATTCGATTCAGTATGAAATTCGCTACAAACTCCTTTCATTCCGTTACTTAGAATTGATATTATAACTGATTAAAGTTGAGTCTAATAATGGCGACATTTTCACTGTCAGAAAGATTACTTAACATGATTTATGCTAAAGATTTCAGTTTTATTTATCTTTATATTGGTCCTATATACACAAATTATACACCAATCGATTCATAATGAAGTTTACCATTAGTTGTTATAATGTTTTTTCAATTAATTGTTTAGATATCCTGTTATTTATCGCAGAAGTTGTGCCTGAAAACACCAACATCGTCGATCTCCGAAAAATGATGTCCTCGAGATTCCATTTTTATTCATATTTCTTATAATGTAAATCATACGCCAATGGATTCAGAATTAAATTTACTACTGACTTCATGTACTAGACTCTTAGAAGACTACCATAATGCCATCTATCAAAACAGAGAACACTTTAAAGTTTAGGAGATTACTTTTTAATTTTTATTTTGCTTCTTCAAAAATGATTTTTAAAGCATTTATTTTTAAATATAACTTTACAATACCGTTCCCATCCCTTTCTTTGAAACCTTTGTCTTTTTAGCAACATCTAGTATCATAAGGTTAGTGAATCTCAGAGGAATCGTAATGGGAAAAGTACGTGCCCGCAATGAAACTGAAACTATTGCGTTATTACATTCGTTTCGTGCGCCCCTGTTGGTCCGTCCCCGTCTGTTATTCCTTCTCCTTTTTTGTCGGTAGGGGTGGATTCGGCTTTTTTCGCGTCTTGTTTGCGTCATTCCTACTGTGGGTGTCGGAATCCGACCACTGGGCTGCCCCCTGCCAAACAAACCTTTCAGGAATGGTACAGATGCGTCCTCTTTGCTTTCGGACGCGCGTTCTTTGCGCTCGTAAAATGCTTCATTTAACCACCGACCTGCTCCTATGGTGCAACTCGTAGATAAATAAAAACCCTATAATAAAACTAGATACACGCAAAAACAAAGCAAATTTTCAATCTTTCCTCTAAATAAACCTGAGCATAAAGTCCGTAAATGAACCAGCAAATACGATTTTTATTGTTTGTCTCTTTTTCAAACACAAAAATGGATATCTTAAGAGAGGTTCTTATCTTGTTTTTTTTTTCAAAATAAAATATATAATTGTTTTCAAGTTTTTTTTTATATCAATCCTTCCCCTACATGCCTTCCTTTATATTCCTTCTGGTATATTTACACTCCTGACATGATAGCAATATGTTCCCAAAAATGTGGTGTTACCCTTAGACGATTGAAGAAGCGAGGCTTTGAAAAATCCCTCTATCCTGCTGCAGCCTGTCGGAAATAAGGTTAATACGTCACCCTGTCAAACAACACGTCCAACTTTGGGCGTGTGCATCTGATTTATTTGCCTTTAAAAGTCTTGGGATGAATGTTCCAATATACTGATTTGAACCTTTGGAAAGTTTTAAGGCTGGGAGAGGTTGGGAGAAATTGTAGGAGCGGCGAAGCCGCGGTATTTTGAAGGCGTCTGATTGAAAAGATTGCGAACAGTTGGAAACAAGAAGTTGAAGAATGTTGCAGGACCATCGCCTTATTTTGTTTCCTAAAGCTTATTTTGTTCCCTAAAGGTTTATGGTCAGACTTTATGGTCAGGCTGGGCTGAGAGGGAATACTTAACATATACATATTTGGAAATCTAATGAAGTATATTACATAAAGGCTTAAACTTTAACATTTTGGTATTTTGCATTGTTTTGGAAGTATTTTATCTTTACAATGCTTTGAAAGTTTGTAAATATTTAGCTCTGGTTATTTTAATTATTAAATCTGTGAATAAAATTGTTTTTATGT
>WSZQ02000001.1:1847969-1868558 GCA_019419845.2 Weissflogia rhopalogaster | reverse complement strand
GTTCTAGAATATTTCTATAAATTTTGTACGTTTCAAAATATGCACGTAATTATTGCGCGACAATTGTAATAATATTTTCATGGATAAAGTCTTTTCCGATTCACTTTCATGTGGGTAGCATCGCATGCCTCAGGATCGCGTTCCGCAGGCGTGCGGAAAACCTGTTCTTTCGTGCGCTCGGATTTGTTCAACTTTTCCGCCCCGCGCTTACCGTAAATTCTCACATATTTCCAGCAACGCTATACCGGTGGCGGCGTCAGCGGCGCACGCGTATGCTTGCGAACGGCGCCTCCACGAACTGCCCCGCCACACCATTTAGAAAACACGTGCATGACGTAGTCTAATACTATTCATGCATCGTTAGGGTTTCCCCGGCTCCATCAGGGAAACTTGCACGGAACGCGGTAGAAAAACTAAAACTGCTGGAGCCATAGCCCTGCTCCGTGTCGGCGAACAAAGAAGGGGTAAAAAAGTAACACTAAAAAGTGTTTTTAGCCTTAGCTTACGGGCTAAAACTTTGCTCTACAAAAATATGCATAGAATATTTGTTGGAAAAATGCATTTTTAAAGTGTAGTAAAAGTTTTTCAAGATTTTTAAAAGAACATGATCATTGTAATTTGAAATGATGTCAGAGTATATTATTATTGGACGGGTTAAATCCAAACTGACACTGGGATTAGGTATTCGAAGGAGCTATTCACGAAATTTCGCGAATTTCAAAAAGTGGGCATGGATTCACTTTGGCAGACAGCATTCGCCTGTTTTAATCGTGAAAGTTGTCATAGCGTGATGGGCGTGTGTTTGTGGAGGTAATCAACTCGACACGGCGCGGCAGGCCACCGATATTTCGATTGGAATATTCGATAGATGCATGACGACTCGGCTCGGCGGGTGGCGGTGGCGGTAGTGGCATGGCCGACAGATAGACATGAACTTTTGGGTGGCCGGAGGCGCCGGGGTGCGGTAGGCCAGTGTATGTCGGAGTGTGCACGGGGGCTGACGAGGACGAACCGCGTTCGTTGGCACATTGATGTAGGGTTTTCGGTTGTGTGGCGAGAGGTAGCTGGAAAGCTGCCTGCTGCCCATTTGGCTGCTGGCAGCCGGGATTGAGACAGACTAGCGTTCCCCGGCAGGCCGGTTGGCATAATATTAGCGGACGACATGGTCGAGCACTTTGGCTCGCCTGTTTTATTAATGGGCTTTATTCGCTGATTGACATTTACCTCAGAATATTTAATATTTCAAGCTTGACCCGAAGCCCATGCCCAAAATAGATACGCGGAGTCGAAATAGTCGGGGCGGCGGTGGTGTGAAATACGTGAAATTTGCGAAGTACTACCATAGCTTTTTGTTGGAAATTATATATTAACCGACGATGTCGCATACAGTGCGTTCGCGAATTAGGCAAATGTTGCATGCCCACTTTTCAGCCTGATGGTGGTGTCGTCTAACCGGGGGCGGTGGAAAACAGAGTGCATCATTAATTATGCATTGCTTTGACTCTCTGTCCCAGCGTTTTGAAAATGTTCACTCTCGACGGCCACGATGTTAATTTATTGCGGTATTTTCGCCATGAGCGAAAGATCGTGATCGTTTATTGAATCATTGCGTAATGTTTGAATTCGTTATTTATGACATCTTTTGCCTTGATATCAGATTATTTACACAACTTCTTACTATGCATATCAAATCGTATAATGTTGATTCTACATTATTTCTTTCAGAAGTAAAGAGAACGTAGGAAATGAATACTCTTAAAATGTTTCAAATATTAAAATGTTCTGATTGTGATAACCCTTCTTAATATTTGATTATTTCAAAGCAATGCGACGATATAAATAAGAACGCTAAATTATTAATATTATTGAATCTTTGATGAATCATTTAGAACTAAGTCCTCCCGAAAGTTCGAGAGAAAAATCTAAATAATGAGTGACGACGAATCTTTAACGCCCAAATTGTATACAATTTCCTGGAGAAAATACGTCTATAAACTATGTACATTCAACATAAACTTATATAGCGTTTGGTTTAGATTTAAGAAATAAAGTCTGTTGTGATATGGATCCCACATTGTCTAATTTGAGATCAATCCGCTGCCTTACAACCAGCGTACGTGGTCCACTCAATCAGTACGCTGATCTATTTTATGCTAGCGAACCTGCATCAAGCAACCAAAATTGGAAACCCAGCATACAAACTTTTCTAACAAAGGACACCTATTCTGAAAATATGTGATAGTATCAAAATTATCAAGACACATGAATGTATCAATACTTATGAAAACAATTCCATACGTTTTTCAAAATAATGAATATCGTTTTACTCCAACAATGCTATTGCTACTACTTATGTATTATTATAGCTCGACAAAGTAGACTTATTTGAAATTGTATGATTCTAACGATAGTGAGTTCAATATATCGAAATCACTATGACTGGTACATAAGTTCTATGAATAGCGTGAAAATTCAAGCATGAAAACGTGAAATATTAAATATGAAATATTCCTTTGAACAGACCAACGCATAGGTTAGGTTAGTCGAAAAGTGGCTGAACACGTGGACCACTCAACTTTTACCAGTAAAATAGCGTTATGTTGCAATGTATGTCGAAATGGGATGAAATAGGATGCGATCGGATGGCCCTGTGGCAGTACGAGGTGGAAAACCTTTTATGCAATTTAATAATTTAAAAGTTGCCGAAGTACGCGGGCGGACGGGAGACAGGCGAAATCTGACTGCCGACATTCCTCGACGCTGCGCGAATATTCTCCAGAATCAAATAAAAATGGAAAGAAGCTATAGATACGTGCACACGGTAATTTTATTTACGTTTTTTTTCGCGCGCGTGCGTCTTTCGCATCAATCTCACTGTGAAAAATGTGTAATTAATAAATACTTGATTCCATACACGAAATTACATCGAAGAGCTTTTTAAATTTCATTAATTCTATTCGCGCATAACTGAAAACCCGCCGCGTAAAATTTTCGCATATTGCTCCTCACTGCCGACGTAATTAATATTCAATTACGAAAACTTCAAACTCTTAGCGTGAGGGCTAGAAATTTTTTTATTAAAAACTTTGCCTTTGTTTGGGCATCGCGATTGCGGTTATAAAACCGCATTAATAAATCTGCGGATGGGCTCTTAAAACATTTACGTATTTAATTTGCCACTTGACGGGAGCCGGCGGCACATATTCGAGTTGCCAGAGGGACGCCGATGAAAAAAGAAAGGATTAGGATTAAAGTTGAGCATCACTTGGCGACACTCGTAAAATCTGCGAGAAGATAGCTGGAAAATTGTTTTTTATTGGAGTTTTTAGCGACACAAAAGCGGTATTAAAAAGGCGAAATATGTGCAAATTCCGCAGGACGTGTGCTAAAGAATGACGAAAGTTTGCGGTTGCATTCTTTATTTTTTATGTGTTTAAAGTTTTGGAAGGTCCTTTGATGATGTGCGCATGAAGACAGACGAAAAGCTGAAGGCGCAACGAAGCTTTATTTTGTCGCCAGTTTTCGCCGGTAGCTGCCAGCGGCTGTGCGTTTAATTCAATTTTTTTGCAAGTTTCGGCCATTTATTTCGACGGTGGGATCGGCACCATTTCGCCGCTGGATAGCTGGCGATATCCTGCGGCTAGCAATTAAGTAGCAGCCGCCCACACTGTAGGAATGATGAGCGAGACAGATGTGTTTTACAACACTCGAAAGATATCGGTTTTATGTGTTGTTGTATGAGGTGGGGACGCGCCCGTCTTGCTCGCTGTGGCGTCCTGAAAATGTCTAACATAGTTGTTTCGTACGCTCGCTTGATTCGCCTCCTGCTTGCTCTGGGGAAATCTCGCGACATCTTAAGAGCGGCGCACATACACCCACTCACATTACCTCTACAATCGCATACATTCCCACACATGCCCGCATACATGAAGACATAGATACGTGCCAGTCAGTCACTCACTCTCTTCTTTTGTATGTACATGTCATGGTATAGTTGGCTGTTTAGTTGCTTGCGTATGCTGCCCACACAACACGTGACACGTACTCACATGCGCGCACCATATCCATACATTTTCGGGATGGTTTAGGGGGCGGGCGGTTGGAGTAGAATGGTGCAAATCGTAGAAATGCCGGTGAGCGCGTATTGAGTGGGACTGTGCCGCCGCCGCCTCCAGTGAGTCACCACACAATGGCCCGCCTTGCGTATAAATGTCAATTGTGCTCCGGGTACAAGACGATGCGATGCGACACGTCGCTGATACAGACGTGTACAAACGGATAACACACACTTATAGCGATTAGATGCATTACATGAGATGTTCAGTTTGATTCCAACAAAAAAAATCGCAATAAATCTGTGCGAACATGAACAGAGTACGAGATTTACTTTTAAGCACACTTCAAAGGTAAGTGGAATCAAATAAAAAGTCTTTGTCCGAGGAGTTATTTAAATTTGTAGACAATTGACTATATGAAAATGCTACAATGCGAAATATGTATAATTCTTAGTAAATAATAACAGTACATTCTTAAACATAGAATAGAACACTATTTCTCTGAAATTAATCGAAACAATCATCTTTACAATATATAATTTCTATATATAATTTCTATATATAATTTCCTTTAGTTTCCTAATTTGGCACATTTCCGGTCATTATATCCCATTTTTGGCATGCGATTGCCCATTGTCTCTTCTTCAACCTGTCCGCAAATGCTCCATTCAGTATCATAACTCCTAATTACATCATTAAGCCGAAAACTACTTCGCAAATCGTCATTTCAACAAGCTCAAGATAGAAAACCTGCGCGTGTCCCCGAGTTCTGGCATTCTGGTACTATCGAATCCTAGAATCGAGTCCGCAGGAAGGTCCCCAGCAAGTAAGATCCTATCTGAACTTCTGTGTCCTGTCGAGTTTCAGGGCGCAGAAAGACGCGCACCACCCACGCCACAGCCACGCTGAGAGACCATCGCGATAAGTCGGTGATTAATGATAGTTATGTTGCTCTTCTTCCGGAAGGGATTACCTTTCACCGGCTGGAGGATAAACCGGGTGATGAAAGACGCGTGCTGCGTAATCACGACGCGCTCATCTAACCTTTATTGTTCCTAACTGTCGGACTCGACTGCTTGAATTTGCCGCAGATCGAGGATAATTTCTTTTTAATATGTTATCGGCGTGTGTTGTTGTTTTTTGAGGAGGTTGCCGGAAGGCAATAATCGGAATTGAGATGTACTTTAGGAAAAGCAGAAAAGTTTATGTTAACGAAAATGTTATTTGCTCAAGACGTTTTGAAAGGTCTTTTTTTTCACTTTGTACGAAGACTTTATAAACGTTTTGTGCACAGATTTTTGGCATGCCTGCGGCGTATATCTGCTCGTTTCCTGCGAAAAGCATTCACGTTGCGATATTTTTCAAGGTATGCTTGCCACGGATACGATTGTTATTGTCAGTCGAATTTTCAGACTTCAAACATAGCACTGTGTTCAATATGTTCTTCCTGTCCTATCGGAACAAAAGAATATGTTTGGATTTTTGGGATTTATATTGGTGGAACATGTTTTTCGCGACATGCTTGCAATTAATTCGCTTCAGGAGTATTTTTATCGTGTCAAGTCAAATTTATCTTAATTTTAATTAGTCATCGGGGTTGTTAATAATTCATAAATTCAAAGTTTTATTATGTTAAAAAAAACTGTTATTACATACTAGAAGTATAACGGATTAATTTTATTATAATATCGTAATAACAATAAAGTTCATTTTCTTCCTCTTTTTCTTCCCAGATAAACAGGAAAGTATTAAATAATGAATACAAAAATTGTATAATTTTGGGTTTCATAAGTGTATACTTAACAAGAAATGTATTATAATGTAGATGGCAGTTTTGCGAAAGTGTTAATCAGCGGTCTATGGTCTTAGATGGTTATTTATTTGTGTTTGTAAAACAGCAGCAAAGAAAGCAGAGCTCTCATTAAAAACGTTGATAATTTGCAAGAAATTACGCCACCAACACTGAGTTATACGGTGGCGGTCAACAACGTAACCGCAGACCACGGGGAAAACTCCTGGCCTGGAAGTTGGCAAAGTGAAAGAAAATCGGTGCACGCTAAGTCGCCATTATCACATATCTCGAACACACCCAAGGAACTGCCAAGGCCCGCATTTTGTGCTTTTGCATAAATAATATAAAAATAAGCACCGTATTTGCACGACATATTAATCGGACAGAATGTATACGAAAGTTTGTGATCCTATTACGTAGGCGAGGAGATTTAAGCCCTCTCGATGGCGGTGGTGTTGACGCGACCTCCTCGACCGGCGATCGATTATTATTAAGAAATAAGTCGTCGAGCTTAGTTCGACTTTGTGGCGGTGGCGGTTGTTGGCGGCCGCGAACGCAACAACACGTCACCAGCCAGCATGAAACAAAGAATGAAAAATGATTGGCGGAGCACTCGACTCGGGAACAAGGGGTATTGTTGCAAAACCACGACATGAAATTTCTGCGCGACGTCGTCGGAGATCTACCCTGATGGGTTTCACCCTCATACGTCGCACTGTAGTACGCATTATTCATAAACACTTCATTATCGAAAAATGTCAAGACCTTAATATCATTACGTCAAAAATATTTTTGAAGGATTTAGATGTTCTTAATTCAGGATTGATTAAATTATAATAAGGTGGCAATGTATATAGAATCAATTATCAGTAGTCTCTGAACATCCTAACTGGATTGTTATTAAGGGGGCATATACACCTAGTAGTGAAGAAGGAAGGTATTTTATGAGATTTTTTATGGAAGAAAATGTGTTTTATTACATAATTTTAACAACATTGAAGTAGTACTGAAGCAGCCTACGGCAGAGGTCTCCAAACTTTTAGCGGCTTTGGTCCCATTAAAAAATAGCGCCCTCTCTATTTTATTGAAATGGACATTTCAATTTTCCGACTTATATTGGCAAGGAATGAGGGATATTAGTGACCCACGAGTTAATACTACATTTTAATAGTGAAACAGGAAGTTCAATATACACAAAATAATATTACCAAAATTAAGAAAAAATACCAAAATTACCAAAAAAAATAGTATATTGTGTAAGGATCATGGAATGGTAGCCCCTTCCTCACGAATATGAGAAATTGCCTAACTTGCAAAATAAAATGTCTCAACTGCAATGTTTGGCATAAACTGAAAAAGGCAAGCAATGCGTAAATCAAATAAAATTAAGCAAAACAAGGAAACATGTCCGGGAGGACTTACTAAGAAAGTTGTGCCTGGGCTTCATAAGACTATGAGCTTGTACATAACACTATGATCTGGAGATTATCCTGCATTGTTCTACATTTCGCAAACAATTAAGTTTTATTGTATTGTTTTTTTTTGTTTGATTTACCGAGCATCGACTGCTATGGTCATTAGCTCTATTCAATTCATGTTCAATGTAATTAGTCATACTAGATGCTAAAACTATTGATAAGAAGAAGAATTCACTTTACCATGCATCCCTACCGAGAATCACAGCCGCGACCTCGTGCGCAGTAATCATCAACCATACCAGTGCGCCACTTGGCTGGACTATTGTATTGTTATAAAAAAAGCAACGTGAAAAACAGTTAAATAAATTAGAGGTCTCTAAAATTGGTCGCAATTTCAAATAACACTATGGGATGCTTTAAGCAAAATGAAGTTACTTCCGTCCTGTATAGCATTACTCCTACAAACCATGTATTCAAAATATAAATAGGAATAAACAAAGAAACTTTTGAACTAGTGAATTCTGAAAATTTGAACCCTCTACGACCAAAATAAAGGATTATATTCCATTTTTTGTAATTTTACATTTTTTGCACAAATACAATGTAGCGAACGACAGCATTCTTTTTAAAACTTTATTTAACTAAGTATTATATTCATTCTTAGTAACTAGCCAAACTTATTCGGAGATATATTGTAACACCTTAAATTTTGCTTTCAATGAAGTGTCATAATTCAATAAGTACATTTTGTATCCTCAATTTTTTAATCAATATCAAAATAATCGAAAAAATGTTTTAACAAGGCGATGTGTTCAATAAATGGCTCTTTGATACTACTATCATCATATTGTAACCTTTTATGACTGCAAAGGCAGCTTGTCTTTGATATATCAATTTTAACAAATAATCATTGGCAAATAATGTTTAGGATGATAATGATGAATTGCATTAATTAAGAGAAAATGAATAATTCCTCCAACAGGACTTGAACCTGCAATTCCCGTAATTGTCCAGTAAATTGCTTTTATATTTACATGGCGCATAAATTTAAAAGTGGAAATATGTCAAACCAATTTTTACCAAATTTGTCTTCCATATCTCTGTTTTATGAATGCTTTCATATTATCTTTTTGAATTGATAAATGCATTTGTGCCACAAACGACTAATTTTTTGGCCCGATTAATTTGTCCAATTGCCTCAAAACACTCAATTTTCCGAAAAGATGAAATGTTATTCCCACAAACAATAATTTTGACGGATATTAAACCTGACGTCTAGTACAAACATAAACGTTCAATAATAATAAATAAGGATTATTGCAGTAAAAATAACATATACATGGCTCATATTGGTGTACGGAGAAATGGACCAAAAAAAAATCTAAAAAAATCACAAAATTGATATAACAATATGGTCTTTGTTTTTTTTTTGAAATTTCGAGTTCTCGTAAATCGGTAAGTACTTGAACTTAAAGTAATCTAATCACAAGAACTAGAAAATTATATATACAACAACCACAAATGACTTCAAGTAACTTATGAATGGTTTTCGAGACATTTTGTTTACCGATTTGAAAAGCATCTGTCGATGAATAAATCAATTCCAACAAGAAATAACCCTTAATTGACTTCTTGAATTTTAATTGGAAACTTTTATAAGACATTCTTAAGATAACACAATTTGAGAAAAGCAAAAAAATGATTTTTGACTCTCGTAGATGATTACGCCCCTTTAATTGCTACATAAATGTTTACAATTTAAAGAATATTCAGTTAATACAATAATTAATAAATGGCTTTTAACCTTCTTGAATTTATTGGTACCAATAATAATCTTTACCTTTCTAAAGTCAATTTTAAGGTTTTTATTTACGCATTTTCTATGCCATCAGGTTAATCTTACACTGATTGCCTATATATTCGTATGTGTATATTCACCGGCTTTGATCTCCTCCACGATGTGACGATACACCGGAGCGTTTTATTTTCGCCGCGCGTTTTTGCGGTCAAAGGGCGAATTGTTTTCTCTACCGGTGCGCGTCCGCCAACGCAAATTGCACCCTCCCCTCGCGTGCCGTAATTTAGATTTAGTCGTCGAATGCCTATGTATTGATGTTTTGTGAACGGAATTTGCTTACGAACGGCCATAATTTAACCGTCGCCGAAATTAAATAACCGCCCTTTAAATGTTCGACAAAGATTTAGAGGACAAATGTTTATTCATTTATGTAGCATGCTTTGTCCTGGAAGGAATCAAAGAAAAGACTTGTTAAATGATTGTATAATAATCAGTAGTTATTCGAGTATTAATTTGTCGAGGCAAAGAAGTTGTTTGTATCGTCGAGGTAAATAATTAATCAACTTATCGTGGTGTGGCGCTTCGAATGTCACTAATTGTTTTATTAATTAGTAATAATACTTTTACAAGTTTTTTTGCTTCTTTTTTGGTGTGGCAGCATTGTTACACAGGAACGTAATTTACATTGCATGTTTGTGAATGTAGCAGCGTGTGTTAGCCATAGCTAAACTGGGTTGACATTTGGAGCCAACCCCTGCTGGCCCGTGTTATGCGTACATTTTGTTGGTACCTGTAATCAGTGTCTAGTGTAAACTACATAATTTATGATGGCTGAAGTAAAGTGCGTGTGAGGGTTTCTTGTTTTCCCCACGAACACGAATCATATAATAGGAAATCTTGAAGATTGCATTGGTGGTGTATATTTCAAAGTTTTTTTTTTGAGGTTTTAAAGGGCAAGGTATTAAAAAATAAATGATTGTAATATGAGTATATTTAAGTATTTTTCCAATATACTTACATATTCCACAATGTCGCCGATGAGTAGGAAACGCTTAATTACCACTGCGGAAAAGTTGCAAGTTTTCAGCATGTTTCGCCGAAATTGTTGGTTTCCGTGACTTTGGGAGCCGCCACACAGCCGACTTCGACTTCGTTCCTATGCTCATTCTTGTCTGACGAATATATTTAAATGGAGATGAAGCATCTCGAAGAAACAACTTTTATTCACTTTAATACATTAGTCAGACAAAGGAAATGACGAAGTAGAGCCATGCGACGGCGGCTGTGTGACGGACACTTTATGCGCCATTGTCGCAATCGCCATTACATTGGCTTCAATGGGGACTTGTACACGATGCGCTCGTCAGCAATCGCTGACTGCGGTAGTAGATCGAATTCGTAAATCTGTACTATATGCGGGCTCGCCGAGACATCGCGCGTACTCTCCACTTTGTACAGAGTTTTGGGCAAATTGAATGAACGTCGACTAGGCGCTGATAAAAGAGAATATTTCTTGAAAAATAATTGTATTGCCTTGAATGTTCGCCAACGATATGTTTGGAAATATTTACGAGGGTCTCGAGATGTTTTCGTATTTTTATATACACTTGCGATTTTATATGCACTTGCTCTAAATTAATAGACACGGTACATTGACTCCGACGGGCACGGAGTAAACGTAACAAACAGTACTGAAACTCACAGCCTAACTTACAAACCCACCTACTAGCCCACCGACTAGAAAGTCAAGTAGAAGTTTCGCGCGACTCAATTAGCTCAAGCGGCGCTCAGTAGCATTGCGTTGTTGCCACCACTGCTCGATATCTTGGCGCACAGCGCGCCAAATTCAAATATTAATGCCGGCCAGAAGTCGGCACATCACAACGCTGAACAGGGACCGTCTAAAAATGTATAATTTTCAAAACCGTTACCGACATGGAGGCCAGCATAAGTCCTAAACCTAAATTAGCTATAAAATTGCGCAATAGAAGCGCCTACCTCTGTATTCTTAGGGCACTCTGAATTTAACGTGTTTGTCACAGGAAATAGGCCTTAACCCTCCTCATATGTGGCGCTTGCCTTTCGAACAGGTTTTAGAAGAATCCAAACTTGTCTCATGTCAAGTTTCATACAGTCTTATAAACAAGTAAAATTCCCACTCATCATGTGCCTCCTTTCGTATTGCTGAGATATTCCCACTCAGCATTGACAAAGTGTTCCGAAGATTTCTTCATGAATTAGTTACTTAAAAGTGACTCTTCTAATGGTAATCCTGCTCAATGTATTCGTCCTAGGATGTCTCGGTTACTTCCTTAGCTTTGGTTCAAAGTATAGTTCATCAATTGTATCATTTGTATCTCAATCTGCAGTTACCTGCTCTTATATTTTATTATCATTAGGTATGCTTCTTTGAAATTATTGAAGATTTTCGAAATGTTATCCACAAAAATTGAATACTGCTTGCATTGTGTAATTATGTAGAGTGATATTTGAATATTTTTTATTAAGATCCTCTCATATGTACATAATAATACCATCTAACTGTTATTTTAATAATGGAAGAATTTCAAAATAAATAATGCTAAACTTGGCAAAATTTCGAACAAAAATTGCTTGCCGTACAAAGCATTGTGTAGTTGATTAAAATCATGATATTATAGCCTGTCTGCTGTGCTTTTTGCCATTTTACGAGCAAATATGTGCGTTGTGTGTCGGCGCGTAAATACGAATAAAAATCGCCGTCCTCCCAACTTCCTGACTTCGAAGCGCATGGCGGAAAGCTATGCTTTCCCACAAAAAAACGTAATTAATGCCAACTGTAAAAAAAACTGCCCCCTAGTGGGAAATAAAAGAACTAATTTCAGCCATTTCTCCCACGGCCCGATTTAAATTAATTAAACGATGCGCTGCTGATTAAATTACGCCGACAGATAGACGGCGAGGCCGAAAATGGCGAAATATTGTAATGTTTGCCGCACTTTAAAAAGTTTACTAACGTCCTTTGATTTTTTTACCTCCTGCGTTGCGCTTCTGGAAGGGTTGGACTCTCATGACCGCAGGCAAGAGAGACTGGTCAATCGATAGCGACTTAACACGCACCTGGGGGTTGTTGGCTGCCGCCGCCCAGTGTGCCAATGCAAATTGGAGCAGCACCGAGGGCGGTCGTCTAGCCGCCGGCGTTCAAACCCGACCTATACGGATGCAACTTTCAAGGTGTATCCCTCGCAACACCCTGTGATAGTTTCTATTTGTACTGGATGCGCTGTTTTGTTAACCGCGGCCATTTTGTAGATTGACTTGTGCTCGATGGGTTGCATACGGCATAATCTTGTGGGAAAAAAGAGAATTATCGAGTCTAGACGAGAGTCAACGTGTTTCTAATCGCTCGGAAAAAAGCATTTCTTTTACTACTTACTAGCCCTTCCTCCACCTTGCGGCTGGCTGCCTATAGGGAGGGTTGGGAGATTGTTTTTCCACGCGAGGAATGTTGCTCTCAAGTAGTTTTGCGTGCTGTAAAGTTATTTATTCGTGTATACTCGCTCAACCATTAAAACGTGCGTGTGCTAACGCTATAACACGAAACGTGGACCAACCCCCGCGACCCCCGTCCGGAAAAAGCTCCGGAAGTAGGTTTTCCACCTCAACTACATCTTGAGCAATCATAAAATTTAGGTTTATCCACTCACCATGTAAGTCCAACGTTGACCAACAACACGAAGCGAGTTAAAAATGCACGATTCATTTAAATTGATGACGTAATTGTGTTGACTTTGATTTGCTGTCTCGCGATGTAATGTGATAATTACATTGAAAATGTGCCGGCCAAATTTACAGATTTTGGTGTAAACATGACAAGGCAGCAGATAAACAACAAGCACCAGATCACGCAAACTTTAGACTTTGACATTAAGTTGTTGGCTGAATTTGCAAAAACAAACACGAGCCGGGTAAATTTTAAATTAAATTCTTTCTTTATAACAAGTGTGGAAAATATGTTCATTGTTGAATTGATTGCGCTGGTTGCGTTCTAGCGAATAAAATTGCGTGAAAAGCGCTCGAAGAATACAATAGTTGGACTTTCTCGATTTTTTTTTAATAGGCAGTCTTTTGTTTTCCGATGTACTGTCGGTTGTGTGCCCTCACTTTTCCTTCCTCCCTGTACGTACATTGATGATGCTATTCTATGACGACAACGCGGCCTGTGAGAAGTTCTTTCGAATTTGTGTTCGAGGGGGCGCCGGTGATATGCAACGTGTGCTTAACATGTGCGCCGCCGTTTTCCATTTATTGAATTTGAATAAATGACGGCAGGAGGTAGCGGGATATTAAGGGGCTGGGCGGTGCACGCTAGGTGGCGCTTGTAAATAGGCGCTCTTTTTTAGTGTCGTCGCTCGCTGGCAACACGTACAATACACCTATTATTATACGAGGTGTGTTATAGGATGCGCACATGTGTACGCAAGGGGTGCGAATATGGCGAAAAGTTGGGAAAAATACACGAAAAAATGCGAGGTGAAGGGTCGGATGTCATCCCACCGAATGTTTAATGCATGCGCCAACACAGCTAAGCTATGTTGATGCATTTTATTTTCTAATTTTCGTCACACATTGTGCCTATAAAACTGTATTTCATGGGATTCCTGGCGACTTGACTGCCACCTATAATGGAACCGGATGCTTTAAATTTTGAAAAACTCGCATTAGGTAGAATTTGATAAATATATAAGTGTTTCAAATGTAGATGGACCACCTCTTTTTTATAATAAAGTGGATTAAACTATTTGAATAATATTGAAGGAAAATATATTACTCTCAAGTTTTTCGTAGAGTATCGATTGTTTCGTTTCAGTTTTCATTTTGTGTCCACTTTTACACGAGAATGGCTTTAATTGCCTTCGAAATTGTCACTCAGATTAACGCAGCTTATCACGTAACCTCATTCCAGCACCCAGCGTCCTAGAAATATTCCATAAATCCGGCAGTTTGATCAAGGCACTAAAATTTCAATTCCCAATTGGATTGCATTGTTAAGTTTCCTGTCGAACCTCGGCCCCTTCACACAAAACTCGACGACTTTATGTAAGCTTTGCATAAAGACGTCCGTGAATGTTGTGCGAAGTTTTAAACTAAATTTAATATCGCAAACTTTTTTCGAAGTGCGTGGCTCAGGTTTTCCACCCGTACGGTCTTTGCTACATCTTGCTCAGCTTCTTTCCCACAGTTGCCGTCATAGAGCTTACGTGATATATTTAGTTAGTCGGAAAGCAGATCTTAAAATTTCGTGATTTCTTTCCGCACGGATTCCGCACCCTTTCGGCACCCACTCTACCACAAAAGGTGAGAATTGCCCATCTTCCACCTTCACCACCCACCTCCATCGGGATTGGAGTTTTATACTTTGTAACTTGGACATACTTGCTTCTTCGTTGGGGCCACGCAGGAATTTGCCAATTGTTGACTCTACAACTTTTTTCCCTTCCGGCTGGCACGAACAAAAACTTCATAAACTTCTGTTCGGTTATTATCCATGTCCTTTGCCACTTTCGTATTCATATCGAAGGGCGTTCGTTTCTTTCTCGCGTTTTCGTGGTGTGATTTACGGCCGTCTGCTTCACGTTTGCGTGATTTTTACGCTGTCGTGCGATTTTTTTCGGGAGTTTACTCACCTTTGACTCCTTCCGGCCGTGTGCACACGAAGTAGGCGGTCACAAATTGAAAATTAAATATGCATTAGCTGCCCCCTATCTCTCTCTCGGGCCGATAGTGTGCGGATGCAGATTTATGCGAGAAATTGTCACCGTTGTATACACTATATAGTAGTTGTATATTTTTCCGTGTATTTTGATCGAGTAGTGCGCATGGATTTTGTTGGCGAATGTAGCCAACATTTCCGAAATGCGACGTGAATTGAATGAACATCCGGTCCGCATACGCTGTGCGTACATCACAATCACATAATTCACATGTTCGCACAACTAGGCGGCGGCAACGGCGCGACTGAAATATAGCTATTGAGATGTATAAATAAATCAATTTCGTGCGGACGGACGGGCCGTAGACGCGTTCTCTGCGCGTATGAACGTCAAATGTGTTTGGCATTTATAACCGAAGTGTAAACACGTTCCTGTTGAACATAATTATGATGGTGTAGACTTGCTCTTTTTGGTTATAATCGAAAATTTCCAGATGGATGAGTACATTTTTACCGATTTTGTGGCTTCTCGTCAACTATATATAGACTTTTATCGATTAAGATCGAAAGTGAATTAAGTAGATTCTTCTTTTTTTATGAAATCTCCTAAATTTTCTCAGTCATTACAATACAATAGTAAAAGGACAATAACGAAACCTAGTAATTCTAATTTTAAGGAGTCTGCACCGGTCTTCGTAAGATCCCGTACATTGGAAGTTGCCCAGAATCGGCTAACTCTGTCTACTCATTATGAATATCAATAATTTTATATGTTAATAGTTACAAATCAATCTAGGCCTGATAGGTTAAAGGAAATGCATGAACGCTTGAATAGAGGGATATAACATATTCAGAATTCCTGTATATCCGAAGAAGCAACAGAGAACTATGCCAATTTGGAAGTACAGGCAGAAAAATATACCTATACATAGTTTATTTATACACTGCAACATCTAGGGAGATTAGGCGCTGTTGGTTTTCGTTGTTAATACTGCGAAATTTTGATTTTGCATTTTCATAAGAGCTGGCGAGGAAGCAGATATCCTTCGTAGACGCGCCTCTGCGTACGCGGTTGATGTTTGTTGGGACTTGATCGACTAGCGGGTTGAACAGGAACACAATTCCCTCAGAACATTTTCCTGATCGTTCACCATCACAAGATGGACTTTTCAATGCCCTTTGGAATTCCTGAAAGATGAGACGCAGAGCCCAATTACATTCAAGGGATTTTGCACTATAATTTTGAATTCATAAATGCGGTCAGTCGAGGATCGTTTGAACGTTATTGGCATCGTTGCTATTTCTTCAGGACACTTCAACCAACGAACTACACTACAACTGTTCTGCGTTCATATGAATAACCCTGAAAACTTTCTGAAAAAATTTCTTACTTCTAACTTATAAATTGGGATACCTTACCTCTTTAACAATTTCTATGCTGTATACTTTGATGTAAACTTCCATAGTATATATTTAGAGGTAATGTTTGACCTATGCTATGTTTTATCCACCTCCAAACGTGATTATACAGATGACATTTGCTTTTTGCCAGTTAGAAGTTCGCAACATCTTCATCCTCATATTTCTTGCGCGGTTTTCGTCCACATTTCCATCCCTCTTCTTGTTGTGCAATTCACAACAGCATTTGCTCGGTTTTTGTCCACGCCCTTCTACCAACATCGCAACTCTCCTACTATTGTCCACATTCTGATCCCTCAGTCAAGTCGTCGACTGCTTAAACAGTCGCATTCAACTTTGCGCATCGTTTTTCCCATCATCCTTCGGAGGGGTTAAGGGTACTCGAGAAATATTATTAATGAAGGCGCGTCGCATTTTCGACACAATTAGGGTGGACAGGGTGGATTCTTATTAATTGACTGGCGTGCTGCGATGCTCGTCGCCCGCGCGAATCTCGGCGATCTCGTCGACGAAGGTAATGTAATGACCTGCGACACAATGGCCTAACGACGCCCCACTATATCCCACCGCCCACATCTCGAGGAAATGATGCCCGTTTTTCCGAGTAAAAACCTTAATGCTGTTTTCTTCGAGGTCAAAGATTAATAGCGAACTTTTCGGCACATACCGACGAAATCATTAATATTCATTTTGCAGGTACAGAGAAAAAAGCTGTCGCGAGCTGTGATGCCATAGAGATGATCGTAAAAGTTGCAATTTTATGGGTTTTAACGTTGGTTGTAATGTCTGAAAAACATGTTACATATCTGTAATCCCCAGCCTGGGGCATTAAAGATGCTCCCCACAGACTAGGATTGCATAAATCGTCGTCGGTTGTATAAATTGTATAAATAACAGTGTTTCTTGCTTCTTGCTCACGTGGTGGTTGGTGTGGCGAAGGTGGAAGGGAGATGGGCGTCGATTTTTCATCTTTACGGGGCGCTATGCAAATCCGGCAAATTGGTAGTTGTCTATCCGCCATTATGCAAATGTATGTAGAGCGTGCGGCAGTAGCTTGTGCTTACTGCATCGTCCGACATTGTATCGTGTATTATATTGCTTGGAGGCGGCGGTGGCGGGCTGGGCAATGGTGGTGGTGAGGCACAATGCCTGCGCCACGCCATGGTTGGATGGTGGCAGCGGCGGGTTGCTTTTATAACTTTAATAATTCTAACGCGCGTTAGGAGGTTCCCGGCAGGCCCCGACACGCTCGTAAATCTGAGACGTTCGAACCGACGCCATTCCACCCTCGCCAAAACAGTCAAATGGGCGCAAAACATACGCTTGCGTTTGCCTTCATACAAACAGGGACCAACCAGGCAGACCAGAGTGTTAGCCGAAAAGAGAACGCAATGAAAAGAATGAATGTATATAATATTGAAAATGTCTGCAAACCGTCAATGGCTCAAATTATTAAGCTTCCATTTGGATTTTCATGCTTTTTAGCAAGAGTAATTTAATTGAGTTTAAAACAGAGTTGCAACGGTTTAGAGTCGATATTCTGTCCAGCCGATGTGGTATGCATTGATGAACTGTCCAGGCGATGTAGTACCCTGTTCGATGAAGAGTCCACGGCAATCAATAGTCTGAATACCCGAAAATGTAATCATTGAAATGTTTGCATACGTTCTTATCATCGATAAGAGCTCTTAATTTTCCTTCTCTCCCTATTTTGCTTGGTGAGTTCTTTGCTTTAACTACTCCCAACCTTTTGTCTTCCTGATCTAACATCCCATTGACGGCTTCCCCACTTTGATTCACACAAAAATCACACCCTTTTTTCGGTAGTGTTTTTATTCCCGAAAAGAATCAGTGCAGAAGGTTAATGAACACCCACGAACGCTTGTGGCTAGGCACTCCGAATGGAAATAAAAGGAAACCGAGAAAAATAATTGCATGGGCCGTAATTGAGCTTGAGCACAGCGCGTCCGATGTTCGGATTTTTTAATTTGTATTATGTTACCGCTTGCTGCGGGTTATCGTTATTTGTTTTCGAACGAATTGAAATGTTTTTCTCTGAAATTTCCTCTTGCAAGTTTGCACAAGCCATCACGGGTTAATATTATTTTATACCGCGGTAGAATGAAAAATAATGCACGAATAAATGAGATGACAATGTTTTTCTTTGATGTGAGCGTGTATAAAATCGTATGAAACGTTATAGATACTTTTCGCAGAGGGGTTGAAAAGTATAAAGCGCAAGACTGTTTGAATGAACGTATCGATGGAAGGTGAATTTATTATTGTAAGCGTTTCCTGTGCAAACTGTATAGATACAGCACGTTCGTTTTCAGTAGCAATTTGTGTTCAAAACGTATTTCGACCTGGATTTTGGGGGGCAGGAAAATACATCGTAAAACAGGGGGCACATTTTCGCTGCGAATCTGGGTTGCTTTATCAAAATTGTATTTTAATTTTTTCGCGTTGTCTTTTTGTCTTTAAGATGTACTTTAAGATTGTATAGTTAATTGAAGTAATGCAATTTCGACAATTGCGAGTTGTAACCGTTGGTCGTTTCTTTTGGGGTTGTGTTTGCTCCACTTTCGAGTTGAAGGTTACTTTGCGGATTCCAGTCACGCACGCCGTTGGAGAGGTAACCTTATTTTGTTGTCAAATAAGGTTAGAAAGTTTTTGTTTAGTCCACAAGATAATTTAAGTTGAATAAACCAGAGAAAATGGTTATAGTTTACAGTTATAATAGTATAGCTGGCGTAATAATCTCGTTAATGTCGATTTACATGCATAATTTGAATTGTTTGATAACCTGAAGAGATTTCATAATCAAGAAACAACATATACCAGCAATAACAAGAATATATGTAATTTCACCGAATATATGTAATATACAATACGCCGGATAAACCTTCAAATGTCGATAGGCTAAAATATATGAAATATTGGGTTGAATGCCAAACTTGCTAAAAATGTGGTGCACTTACTCCACTCAATATGGCTGCATGTTGTCCTCATGAGCTTGATAACAAAGAAAACATGGATAAACTAGACAAAATTCAGTAATGTTATTAGTAAAATTACATGATATGAAATGATAGGATATGAAGCAATACCAATACAGCAATATTAACGTAAACAAATACAATACTAATGCACACATAACAGAATAATATAAAACATAATCTTCTTGTATTGTTAGATATTGCATACTTAAGGTTAAACCCATATTGTTTAACCCACAATAAAAGCTAGTAAAACAGTCTGTAAAATCCACCAGTAGAACCAGTGATATTTTACAGTTGAAATGTAATAATACCTGTAGGAAACTATTGAATCGTAAGTGTTAATTAAACGCAGACAACACCCCTGTGGGGTGGAAGTGCGCAGGAGGGTCTGCAGTGCCATTGTTAGCAGAACAAATAAACCATGAGTGCAGTCGTAACCAACGTCGACGAATTGTTGAAGCGCGCTATTATTTCAATATTTGCAATATTGTTTCGTTTTCCACTCGGCTACAATATCGCTGGATGCAAACCTGACCGGTCGAACAGGAAACAAACCCAAACGCAATGAACCAGCTAAACATTATTATTGTTGGCCAATTGGCGCTCGCGTCAAGTTGCCCACAAACAATGGCTGTGTTTTCCCAGTCATATTGTGAGGACCAACTGCACTAACGTATATTGAAATTCACACAGAATCCGTTTACATGAGAGCATGACTCTTCTTCTCATATTTTCAATTCGTTTGCCTAATTATATGAATGAAAATCGACAAGGCGAGTAAAGTTATACGGTACAGGGAAAAAAAGCCTGACTAGGTGATTTGTACGTTGTTTTTTGTACGTCCTTTTTTAGTATATCCTTGACGAGTCTTTGCAAGATTTATAAAAGGATCACGCAGCTAAAGGTTGGGTGGAGGTCGTTCGTATACGCGGCTTTTGTTTCACCAGCGTTTGTCTGCCGAAAATTTCAGCCCTCGCTGCGATCGGGTGGGAGGAAAATAGCGAAACATTTCAGAGCCAGCGCCACCAGCGTTAAAATTGAAGAGGTCTTCGCCAAGATGTTGCGAGGAAATCGATAGAGAGCGACACAGGTAAATAAAGAAAAGCGCATTGTGCGACGCGGAATTCATTTCGTTTGAGAACAAATGACGAGAGCATTACGCAAATCTCCTTAGCGTACACAAGTTGCAACAATTTTTGTGCTGACGTGGCTTTTCCAGAGTTTTCAGAAATGGATTTTCGTCGATTTCACGGATTTTATAAGCGTTGTGAACGAAAAGAATGAAATAAACTCATTTTTGAGGATTTGCTAATGGCTAATTGAAGATACCACAAACATACCAACATTTATTTAAATATTAAAACCTTTAATGGCCTTTGAAAGGCTAAATCTTGTAAAATGGAAAACATATTTTTT